>PVIR01013550.1:0-41819 GCA_004026965.1 Petromus typicus
CTGACAGGAAGTGTGAGAGAAAAGCCCACATTAATCACAGCTCAAACAAGATGAAGTTCACTTCTCTCTCACATAAAGAGTTCCAGATGTGGGTGATTTGGAGCAGGAAGATCTGCCTGTAGCCCTGGGGTGCCATTTGTAGGCTGTAGGCGTCCAGTTTCTAAGTAAGCAGCTGGGATCTTAGCCACTTATTGGGAGGAGTCAAAGAAGGGACCAAAGTAGAGGCTGAAAGCTTGAACCAGTTGCTGATTTTTTTTTTTTTTTTTTTTTTTTTTTTTTTTTTTTTGATACAGGGTCTCGCTTTTGGCTAGCCTTGAGTGCACTATGTAGCCTAGGCAAGGCTTGAACTCACAGCAGTCCTCCTGCCTCTGCCTCCTGAGTGCTGAGATTACAAGTATGAGCCACCACACCTGGCTGAACCACTTGCCTATTAAGAAGTTTTCCCAGCATCAGGAATTTAGTTTAGTGGTTCTGGCACCTGTCTTGCAAGTGCAAGGGCCGGGGTTTGATCCCCGAGTAACCACATACAATACTGAGCGTGGAGACTCACACCCAGCAGCAATCAGTACCACATTCCACAATGCCAGACACGGTGGCCCATGCCTATAATCCCAGCACTCGGGAGGCAGGCAGGAGGATTGCTGTGATGTGAGTTTGAGTCTGAGCTCAGGGCCAGTCTGAACCACAAAGTGAGACCCTGTCTCCAAAAAAAAGAGATGTTTTCCCAGAAGTTACCATGCAGCACTTTAACAACAGCCTTATAGGTACCCCTGAGCTAAACCCCTGGCCCTAGAAATAATCTGTGATAATTTAAAAAAATAATTCCCTAAACACACACACACACACACACACACACACACACACGCCCGCCCCAGTTTTCCCAACTAAACTGTCCTAGAATGTGGATCCCACTTCCTCCACCACATTGCTACTTTCTTGAGATATTCTAAACTTACCTCATTCTAAGTGAACTTTTATCCAACTCTGATGTTGTTAATAATGCATTAGCATTTACTGAGTGCATTACTATGTGCAAAAGCACTGTTCTAAGTATGTGTATTAATTCGTTTCAGCTTCACACTAACACATAGCTCAGAGCCATTAGTAGCGCGTTTGACACGGAGAAGTTAACTACCTGCCAGGGTCTCCCAGGCAGGAAGGGCGGAGTGAGGATGAGATCCTAGCGTGTGGCTCCACGCCGGGGGGCTGCCCCATGAGTGAGAAATGAGGAAGCTTCTCTATGAGCCTCCATCTGCGTCTTGGTCTGTTCAGAGCTTTATAAATTTATCAGGACAGAAGCCTTCCTAGGGCTGAGTCCCTCCATTCTCCCTTCTTTTATCTTCTTAACTTCCAGTCTCTCCCAGAATCCTCCTTACTAGGGTTAATGATCAGTTGTTCAACAAATGTTTGTGTTAAGACTTAATCTGTGTCTCTTAAGGGTTCATGGTCTGGTTGGGAAAACAGGAAGTAAAAGGCAGTTACAACAAATTCTACTGAGTATAGGGCCAGGAATTTAGCTCAGTGGTTCCGGCACTTGTCTTGCAAGTGCAAGGGCCCGGGTTTGATTTGCTGGCAGCTACATACAAAACTGGGTATGGAGACTCACACCCAGCAGCAGTCAGTACCACATACCACAGTGCCGGGCGTGGTGGCTCACGCCTGTCATCCCAGCACTGAGGAGGCAGAGGCAGGAGGATTGCTGTGATGTGAGTTGGAGGCTGAGCTCAGGGCCAGCCTGAACTACAAAGCAAGACCCTGTCTCAAAAACCAAACCAAAACAAAACAAATTCTACTGAATATATACCCCAAGAATTGACAGTAGAGCTCTCAGGTTTTTAAAAAATTTTATTAGTTTGTGTTTGCCATACCTAATGATTACATCCGTCACAGCGACTTGGGCACATGACAACATGATGCATCTTAATTCTTTCACCTGCTCTTCCCGCCATGTCTTCCCCATCCCTCCATGTTGGTCTGCTCCCCATTTACAAAAGATTTAGCTCTTTGTTTCCCACGATCTTTGACTTCGCTCTTGCTTTATACTGTGGGCTTCTCATGTATGAGAAACCATGTGATATTTAAGCTTGTGTAACAGGTACAGTGTTTGCAAACCAATGTACCCACCAACCTTATTTATAACAGCAACTCAGATGTTCATAAAGGTCAAATGGATACACAGAATGTGTGTTTTTCAGCCTTGGAGAGGAATGCGCCCTGACATAAGCTACAGCATCGATGAATCTGGAAGACATTATACTTAGTAAAATCAGCCAGACCTAGGCAGATATAAACATTATGATTGCATTTATATCAGTTATCTAAAGCAGTCAGATGCACAGAGGTACAGAGTAGAATGGTGGCTGCCAGGGCTGAGTTTCTGTCTAATGGTGCAAAATGTCACTTCGGGCGCGTGGGAGGCTCCGCAGATGGGGGGAGTGGAGGCCTACACACCAGTGTGACTGTGCCTATGGCATCGAATGTACAATTCATCTTAATTTTTACTGAGACAGGTTCTCACAATGCCCTAAAGGCACAGGCATCACATTGACTCAACAATCCACTGACCAACATTCTACTTTATTAGAATTTTTTAAAAAGATAATGACAATTCAATGAGGCAAGAAGCTAACATGTGCTAGAGGGTCCCTATCCTGCCTCCTCAGCGTCTGCTCCTCAGCGTCCCCTTCTCTGGATCCTGGGGGTACTGGGCTGTGTGACTCTTACTGGGTGGGAGATCTTGTTGGTGCCAAGCCCTGAGGAAGCCACCACAGGCTAAATGGAGAGAGGCCGGCTGTCCTGGGCTCATGATGGGGGTGAGGCCTTTACAGCTGTTACTGAGCATCCAGGTGAGCAAAGATGTGTCCTGGGCCAGGTGGGGCAAGAGGAGGTACAGGGAACAGAGGGGGGCTTAGGGTGCAGACTTGTGGGGACTTGGTGACCTGTGGGAAGAGTGGCATGAGAAGCAGGGCACCCAAGGAGGAGCCCCTGGTTAGGGGGACTGGCTGCATGGGAGACATGTGGAATTAAGGGAGGACAGACATATTGGTTAGGGAAGATGCATTCTTTTTTCTATCTTTGGGCGTACACTAAAGGGCCTTGCTATAAACTCAACAGCTAACCACCCAAGAGGAAATAGCAGTTTTAATTTTATTCAAAGAAAGTTCAGAAGGATTCACTTGGAAAACAGATTGAGATTAAAAAAAAAAAAAAAGTAGAACCATTCTAAGAATTCTTCCAAACATAATATAGGACCAGATGTGCAGCTTGCACAAGTCTGGCATCTTCCTGTGCAAATTGAATTTATGTTTATTTTTAGCAACTTGCCCACATTTAGTTTGTTTCCCTTGGTTTTTAGTTGCAAAATCACTGATTAAGATCCAGAACCAATTATGTGATCTTCCAGGTTGGAGTCCACACCATCTTTTCCAGGGCTGGAAAGAAAGGATAAGACTAGGTAGCTGTGGGGGATTATAAAATAGAAGCCCTAATTTTGTGTTAGTGGGAATGGGCTCTCTGTTTTTGAGCTTGATTTCAAAAGTCTTGTCACTGTGGAAAGATTTCCATTGTTGATTTTTTCTGCAATTGGATGACTTTGGTTTACCTCCACTTAAGATCTCTAGCCTGACAGCTATAATCTTCAGACATTATTTTTGGGGGTAGTGAATCAGCCTCTGCAGCCTGAGCCCTCCTCTTCCTGCCCTCTGAGGCTTGAGGATACCCCCTTAAGTCTTAAGCTCATACCCCAGGCTTTCCTGCCTCTGCCTAGACGCAGGTGCCAGCCAGCCCCACTTTCGGGTCTGGTGGGTATGGTGGAAAACATGGCAGTGTCCAGATTTGTCCCTGGACTCCTTCTCATTGCATCTGAGCCTCCTGACAAGAAAAACCCAAAAAGAATCCATGTAGTTTCGTGCAGCATGTTACAACATCCCAAGTGTTTTACATTCTTGTCTCATTTGGGGCCTGGCTTTCTATGAAATGTGGATAAACCTATATTATCCTCTTTCTTATTTTCCACACCCATAAAGACATTGGTGAGAGAGAAGAGCCTTCCTGAGAAACTATAAAATCTGAACTACAAAGATAGATTATTTAACCAATGCATTGCGAAAATGCAGTATTTCAGGGCTGGTTTTTTGTGTGTTTGTTGAGGAACGGGGTATGAACCCAGGATCTTCATGCTGAGCCAAATTCAGCCCTTTTAAATTTTGAGACAGGGTCTTGCTGAATTGTCAAATTGCCCAGGTTGGATTTGAAACTGCCATCCTCCTGCCTCAGCCTCCTACAGGGCAGAAATTACAGGTCTGCACCATCACACCCAGCGTTTGTTTTCCTTAACTTGAAAAGTAGCTGCCAGCAGCCTCTCCCATGCATTCTCTCATGAATGTTAATTACAGGGCAGCTGCTACTGACAGAGTACTTTCTTGAGTGGGCTCTTGGTTGCAGTAAGAATCACAGTTCTCAGCTGGGAAAAGCAGGTATGACAAATATGTCCATTTAAAAGAGAAGAAGAAACGTTGGAGAGATTAAAATAACGAACCTGAACCACACAGTAAGTGCAGGGCAGAGACAGGACTCTAAACCAGGTTGATGTGGACCCCACGCCCCGCCCTCAGCTGATGGTTGCCTAACTCATTACCTCCCCTACTTTTCAATCCAACCTCTTTCTCCCTTGTTCCCCCTCTTCCACTCCCTCTCTCTCCTAAGGGGTTCTTTACCCCAAAGCTTTGAAAACATCTATTTTAGAAACTGCAAAGTAAATAAAAGAAATCTGGCCGGATGCTGTCCGCAGGCCCTCGCCAGTCCTCAGTGTGGGAAAGGGAGGTGGGGGTGGGGCAGGGGGAAGCGAAGGGCGCGTGGGTCAGAGGACAGGCAGGAGATGACAGTGGGGAGGAGAGGCTTCTGCCCTTCTGTTCACATCCCCGCCCCTGGATTTTCCTTTTGTGACAGTGATGTTTCCACCCTAGGTCTTCTCTGGCTGGGGGTTGATAGGAGAAGGAGGGAGAGTGGCTGGACCGGAAAGGGAAGGGGGCGGAAGAGGAGGAAGATTCCGAAAGGCAGCTGGAGTGCAGCTCCAGGGAAAGGCCCAGGAGGAGGTCCAGGCCCTGGGAAATCTGCTCGCCTCCTCTTACGGCCCCTCCCACTGCTCTTCAGCCTGTCACCCTGGACCCTGTGCCCAAGCCCACACCAGGGGCTGCAGGGCTGTCCTAGCAGACGGGGCACCCGCTGGGAAGAAGGATGTGCTCCTGAGCTGCAAGAAACCAGTTGCCAAAACTGAAAATACCCTTCTTAGTGATGATGCTTCCAAAACAATTCTCTGGGTGTGCGTGACCCTGGCCGGCAGGGCAGTGTGAGCACCAAATGTGTGGATGCTTGGCGTCAGAGGATAACGAAGTGCTGGACTCGAGGAGAGGGGAAGTCCAGGAAAGTCACTGCTTTGCAGGATCTGTCTCCAGAGGAGCCCAGCTGAGCGCAGGAGCCTGGGGAGGCGGGAGGGGGAGGGGGAGGAATCAGGAAACTGAGCTTATGAAATGAAAGGGGGTGGACAGAGAGTCATCTAGGGAGATAATCTGGTCATTCCAGGCTGGTTCTGCATTTGGAAAAAATTGGGTCATTCTAGAATCGTCCTTGGGCTGTGCATGAGGTCAGGAGAAACTATTTTGGAAGATAGACCGCATTATGTCACTTCCCTGCCGGAAAGCGAGAGGAGCTCTTGTTAGAACAGGACCTGTCTCCAGCTCCCTGCTGCAGCCTGCGGACTTTGCTGAGGCCCCGACCTTTGCATCCCACGCCATCCCCAGGCTGCAGCCATGTAAGTCTGCCAGTTCTCCAAGGTCTGCTATTTCCTGGCCTGGGAGCTGGTGTTCTGAATGAGGGTGAGGAGGGGGGAGGGTACACACAGTGGAATGCTGTACTGCCACAAAATGCTGAGGTCCTGTCATTGCAGACACATGGTGAGTCTGGAGGATATTATATTAAGTTCAACGAGTCAGACACACTGCATGATCTGGTTTGTGGAACCTGAGAAATCTTTCCTCTTAGAAGCACAGGACAAAGGAGTACAGAGGCTGGGGACAGGACACATGAGAGGAAGAGATGATCCATAGGTATAGACTTATGGTCTCAAGGAGTAAGCTCTGGTGTTCCGCATCACGATAGGGTGGCTGTAGTTAAACATATATATGTCAATGTATATATACATATATATATATATATATATATATACACACACATATATATGGGGCTTACTCACTGACTCTTGCTATATGCATACATGTGTGTACATATATATATATATATATATGGGGGGTTTTTTTGTATTTTATAACAGTGTCTCATTATCTATTCCAGGATGGCCTCCAATTCACTGTGAACCTTAGCCTGGCCTTGAACTTGCGGTGTCCTCTTGCCTCAGCCTCTCAGGTGCCGCGATTACAGGTGTGCACCACCACACTTGACTGTAATATATCTTTTACAAGGTCGGATTCCAAATGCTCTCACAGGGCCAAGCATTTAGCTCTGTACTCTGTACCTACCTTACAAGCATAAGGCCTGGAGTTTCATCCCTGGTACCAAAACACCCAAACCAAATCAAACCAAATGCTCTCACAGCAAAGAAATGATACCTGATGGAAATACCACACGTCCTCCTTCGTGCATCACACACTGTCCCTGGCACATTCCCTGTCGTGTTCTCTTGCTGATGCCTTGGCGGGAACTTTGCAGTTCCTTCTATCATGAGATGGACTGTTTCTCCATCTGTGGAGTCGGGGCCTGACTTGTGATTGTGACTCGATCTTTTTTTTGTGATGTCAAGAATCTAAGTCAAGGCCTCCCACATGGTAGGCCGGTGTCTCCCCTGCGCTACCTCCAGCGCCCTTGTGACTCCCTTTGACCAGTGAAACTCTCTGACTCCTGCTGTTCTTGTTTATAAGCCCAAGCAAGCCTGCTGACTGTCAAGGGATACACGGCCTGACGCCCCAGCCATCAGGGAGACTGAGGTAGCCTGGATCAACTGCTGCCGGCTGACCACTGCGGGCTGTGAGCCCAGGTATCAGTCGAGCTGGGGTGAGCCCAGGAGCATCAGCCATCGGGTCTAGAGGCTTGAGAGCAGCAAACATGAGTTTGTTCTAAGCCAGCACGTTTGGAGTGAACAGCTAACTGATACCAGGAGGAGGAAGAGGAGGGAGATAGAAGTTAAATGAGAATATAGGTGGAAATGGAAGTCAGAATGAAT
This sequence comes from Petromus typicus, assembly GCA_004026965.1. NCBI lineage: Eukaryota > Metazoa > Chordata > Mammalia > Rodentia > Petromuridae > Petromus > Petromus typicus. The sequence continues at coordinate 7,235 of PVIR01013550.1, forward strand.
GGGAGGCTTTAGGCATCTCCCCCGCCTCTCTAGGTCAAGCACAGGATGGGACCCCTCATCCCCCAGGGCAGCAGGTCCATTCCTTCGTCTCACGACAGTGCCACAGAGCCCGGCTTGCCACACAACTTAAAGATCTGCAAGAAATCTGTGTTGAAAATCATCAATGCCTTGGGGTTTTCTGCATAGTAACTTACAAGGCTTGTTAATTGGTTACTAGCTTAGAGTCTCCGTAATACATGCCTTTGTACTATTAATGAGAGAGTGGGATCCATGGTTAAAAATTATATCATGGATTTTTATTAGGCAACTCCAAATCCTTTCCCAAGCTCCTTTCCCCTGTTTTACTTCAGGGGCTGGAAAAGCTGAATATTCCTTAATCCCAACTTCCTTACAGCTAACAATGGCCATATGATATAACCAGTGAGATATGAATGAAAGGTTACCAGAAGTCAGTGGAAAGAAACTGTCTAATCAGAGTAGCTCTGGTTAGTACTGTGCACCCTGCTTCTCACCTAGCAGCTTGGAGGGACACGTGAGGCCTTAGGCTGATGGGTCAGCCATAGGCAGCTTCTGAGAAAGACTGGGAAAGTCACAGAGATCCTGGCTGTGATAACTGGGAGCTCCGCAAACATTGTGCCATAGCCGCTGTATCCCAGTGGCCAAAGGAAGGTGAGAGTCAGTATAACAGAGGACTAGACAGGGTGTAGCTTCAGGAAATGTGATTCACTGGGACCATAAATACAGCAGTCTACCAACCTTCCTCAATGTACTTTGTTTTTATGGAGACAGGGTCTCACTATGTAGATCAGGCCAGCCTTGAATTCATTATATATCTCGGACTGGCCTCAAACTTAGTGATTCTCCTGCCTCACCTCCCAAGTGCTGGGATTACAGGCGTGCACCACCTCACCCAGCTATGCAGTGTACTTTATTTCCATCTGTTAGAGATTGTTTTAAGTATGCCCATTTTGCTAGAATAGGACACGTCACTGTCATTTGACCCCCACATCATTGTAATAAGTAGGGAAATCTATAATGTCCAAACTGAATGGCTCCCTCTGAGAGGTAACATTGTCAGCAGTACATGACCTGTACAATCATACCTGGCATCCCGTTTGTCTGGTCAGCCTGCTTTGATTATGTGCTGAGGACTAGTTTCAGTTGTTATGTTTCTGGCCCTTCACACTGATCCAGGCCTAGTGCTAGAAGTAGATGTCTTCTATTACTTTCTCCAGATGCCACTGAATTAGATGTGAGGACACTGAGACCTCGACATATTATGTAACCTGCCAAAGCCAGACAGCTTGTACAAGGCAGAGCTGAAATTTGAACTCAGGTCTGTGCCCTCTCCACCCATGTTGCGGACTCTGACCAGGCATACGGAGAGATCTCCATGCTACTGGAGAAAAGATGACCTGAGGAATGTGTGAAACGGAGATTCTGGGACCTTGCCCCAGGCTTTACTGGCCCAAAAGGTAAAGCTTCAACTTCTTAGCACAGTATCTTTGTCTGTTTTGCTCCTATGAAATACCTTAGGTGCACAAGTTGTGAAAAATAGACATTTACTGACTCTGTTTCTGGAGGCTGTAAAGTCCAAGGTCAAGGCCCAGCAGATGGCGTATGGCTTTGGCTTCTCTGTCTCACAGAGGGCACCTGTGACCTCAGAAGGGCAGCGACTCACCTGCTGAGGGCTCCCAGCCTTTCACACCAGGGATTAAGTTTCAACACTGGACCAAGCTGGTGGGGCAGAGTGAGCGGGTTTGCCCTGCTGTGTCCTTCACCAGCATTTGCTGCGTAGCCTCACTGTCCCCAAGCGGCCACACAAACACGCACACCACAGACGCACAGATGTCCTCCGCAGACTTGAGACATGCTGGGCCCGAGCCCACCACCCTCAGTGTGTCACCTCCCCATTCTGGTGGGTTCTGTTTATTCTTCCGGGCTCAGCTCCAAGCCAGTTCCCCGAGAGAGCCGAGAGCCGCCCTGCCGCCTCTCCCCCAGACTGGATGTCTCTGCTCTGAGCCTTCCTTGACACCTCACAGTTAATTAGCACCACTCGGATTTCCCAAGATGCCTGCGTTTTTTTCTCCTATCTCACTTGTTATTGCTCCAGTGGGGGCATATCATACGTCTTAGGGAGTGATTTTCAGTGTTGTCAACTGATTTAAAATAGTATTTTTAGTGCAAAAAGCAATTGTGATAAACTGGGCCTTAGTCTCAGATTCTACTAAACAAACCAGCCTCAAGTGGACATACATGCAAAGCCAGACAAATTAAAAAAAAAAAGCCAGGAAATAGGGAATGTTTGTTCATATTATAAGGGAAAGTCAGAACATTTTAGTTTTAATGCTAGTATTTAGAGTATAGATTATTCAATTATTCATATTTTATTTTTATCATTGGAATATTTAAAATACACAAAAGTAGACAGGTCAGCGCAGCAGTTCCCTGAGCCCCTACTGCCCAGCTCTGACAATTATTAATGTTCTGCTTTTTTCCAAATGATGCTAATTCCAAAACACTTACTCATTCACAACACAGAGCTAAAAGCAATTCATTTAAAAAGGCCTATGTGTGTGGTGCTGAGAAAACAGCAGTGGCCTCAAAAGAACATCCCTAGGCACCGCCACTCTGTCGCCAGTGGCCCCCTGAGGAGGGGCCCAGGCTCCTGCTGAGTGTCCTGCGGGGCCAGCGGGATCTAGAGGAGCTGCTGAGCAAGGAGTCAGAAGGGCAGTCTGTGGGCACAGGTTCGGAGGAGGTGGACACTTGACTGTTCCCTGGCCCAGGTGGCTTCTCGGTAAACAGTCCAGCTACACTGTGTGTGTTACAGGATGATTTGTTTCATGTAATATTTAAATACTCTACAACCTATGCGGCCTTGGGGTATTTTTCAATTTTTACAAAAAGTCTTCCGGGGACCTCAGCAAATAGAAGTGACCTGACATGTTCCCTGAGAGAAGGGCTCAGTGAGGCTGCTCTCCCTGGTGTGTCTGGATTTCCATCCCCAGGCCTCTGCCCAAAGCTCATGGTGGTAGTGCCACGGTTAGCCTCGGTTTCAAGAATGGAAAACACGGAACAAAGATGGAGAAGTCCCCAGGTAAGATGGTTGGACAGGCAGCGGGGAAGCAGCAAGAAGACTGAGAGGAGACACAGTGTGGGAGAAGTGGGAGCGATTCCCTAAGGAGACACAAAAGGAAATCTGGACTAAGAGTGTACATAACCTGAGAGACTTTTTTAAGGAGAAAAACGAAATAAAATCACAACTTTGATAATTCAATTTTTTAAGTTGGAAAGCAAATCCCAGAGTGCTTACAAGCACATGCCACAGCACCTGTGGCCTGTGGCTCGGGAGCCCCTGACTGCAGAATCTCACAGGGAAAGTGGACCCTGAAGACCCGCAGGGGCCTCCCGGGCCCTCATCCAGAGGTCTGCCATCTGGAGGTGCTCTGCTTCCCCACAGGGGGCACAGGGAAGGTGGGGTGACCGAGGGAACAACCAGGACTTCTGGGAAGAACCAGGACTTCCTGCCTGGCCTGCGCTGCCTAGGAAGTGGAGGAACTGCTGACGAGGCCCCTTCCCCTTCTTGGCAGAACAGGACACAGTGGTGTTGGTGTCCAGCAGAAAAGATGGCCTTTGTGAAAAGTGCGGGTTCAGCTGAATGCTTGGAGTGACTGTGCCCCACCCTCCCTTCCCTTGCCGCCAGGGAAGGCCTGTGGCCCCGGTCTTGAGTAGCACAGGCTGAAGAGAAGCCTCCCTCCGGGCCTCCTGAAGAGAAGCCCCTCCCCCCCCTCCGGCCTCCTTATCCTGGCCCAGGGTGAGGCCTAAACTCATGCCTCCAGGCAGACAGGGGACAGGGCTCCACCCTCTATCGTGTGCTGGGCAGCAGCTCACACAGCTGAGGGCTAGAGAGCTGGATGATACTCAGCTGTGAAGATTTCCTCTCCCTCACCTGAGAGTGAGCAGGAGATGGTGTGGAGATAAACTGAGAGACAGTAGCTAGAGCCAAGACAGTGAATCAGAAATGTGTTCCTCACAAATCTAAAGTGATTTTGTTAGATATAGTTATCAATGGTCTTTCAGAATGATTTCTGACTTGCCCTCTGTTTCTCGTTTGATTGATCTGAAGTTATGCAGGGCCCCTGGTGATACAGAAACATAAGTCGCCACCTCCTTCTCCCCAGAAAACAGAATGCTCAGCCTCTGCGTCTCACAAGTTTATAGCACGGGCTGCAGCCTTTTTGATGTTGACACATGAAAGGAAGCTGCGTGGAAATGTGGAGTTCCAATATTTTAATAAATACCAAGCAGGAAAAATGAAGCTCGGGTGGTTTGGGATGAGTGGTGTTCTCTGCCAACTGTCTGCTAAAGCACTTTGATTCCAACCCCAGCAGAAAGCAGGCGACTGAGATGGAAGGCAGGAAGGGAGGAGGCCGAGGAGAGGTGGCACCCAGCTTTAGGGTGCTCTTCCCAGTGCATTCCCGCTGTGTGTGTCCATGGGTTCTATCTGCACTCCTTACAGCCTCTCTCAACATCCCTCACTTTACAGCCGGGCAGTGAGGAGGGAAGGGGAAGTCAGGGGCCTCGGAGCACCTGGCCCTTGAGGAGACTTGCTTAGTCCTAGCACTCACACCTGGGGATGGTGCCCCTCTTCACCTCCTTTCAGGCCATCTTGGGGTGGGACAGCAGGCCCGTGTTTCCGTCTTCGGAGCCAGTGTGCCCACGCTCACTGTTATCTAGGGGTCCCAAACTTCGGGACAAGAGCGACTGAGTGTCCCTTTTGCACTGACCCAGGGCGCCCATGAATCCAGCCAGGGAGAAGTTGGGGCAAGTTATCGAGGCGACGTGGCTCAGACTGTGATGGGGGCTTGCCTTCCCTCTTTTGGGGTCCTGAGAGTGACTTGAGAGGTGAGAGGCAGGAGTCACAGCAAGCAGAGGGTCAGCCATGACCCGTGGGAAGGGACCGAGGGGAAACTGAGGCACAGCAGGGAGGAGTCAGATTGTATCTTTACAATGTCATGATAAAGGCCCCTTTACCTTTGTACTGGTTTACCCAGTGCCCCACCGGCACTGACTGCTCTTGTGCTGTGAGCGAGGACACAGTCAGGGCCAGGGACCCTCCCAGTGCCAGGTGCAGGGCAAGTTGCAGGTGACACGTGAGAGCTTCAGGGTCCCGGGGCCTCACGCCGAGAATTGCACACAGCGGCACCTCCGGGGACAGGTCAGGGTGGTAGGCGGGTCCAAGTTGTCACAACGGCCTCACGTTCCCTGTTTCTGTTGTTTGGGAAGCAGGGAGAGGAAGGCAGGGGACAGTGTCTGCTTCGTCACCCTCTCTGCTCCTTCTCCTGAGGAAAACGCAAAGCAGATAGGAGAAGCCCTCGGTTAAGTGCTTAGGGACGGGCATGGGGTCACATCCCACAGGTCTACTGTCAGAGGAAGACACTTTGTCGAAATGCATTCACTAGCCAGGTCCCCTGGGACGTGCTTCTTAGTATCATAACTACCAAGGAAACCAAGGTGGGAGGACTGTGTGAGCTCAGCTCCTACTAAAGTACCAATACAGCAAAGAAAATTAAATAATCAGATTCAGAGTAAAATTTCATCTGAATGTGTAGTCCTTTTGCACCATTGTAAAGTCAAAAGTCATCAGGCAGGGACTCGGGCACCATGTTTACGTGTTGTCTGATGAGAGTCTGTGAGAGCCCAGCCCCACTGTGCAGAGGGCGATGGTAAAGCTGGGTTCGAGTCCAGGCTCTCTGACTCCAGAACTTCCGTTCTTTATCATGACATTGTAAGTGGATGAGTTCTTTGAAAACGGGGTCCATGTGGGCCGCGTGGGGAGTCTGAGGACTTCAGGGGATGGGCAGTGGTGGACCAGGACTCAGTGAAGAACCCTGGGAGGGTCTCGGGGTGGGGAATCTTCGCTCCATTTCATTCTTGTTTCTCTGGTAGGACAGAGTGGCCGCCTAAAGTCCCACCCATGTTTTGTGTCACTGGGCTCTGTGTCAAGGGCCCCAGCACACGAGTGAGGTGCAGAGAGGCAGTGGGCGACATAAAGGGAAACAAACATTCTGTTATCTTTATATACAATTGTATTTGATGTGAAAATGAAAATGGGGCCGTGTACAGTTGGGCAGATGTGACCCGAGTGAAGTTTTTTTGCCACTCTGTTGAATTGTACCTTTTCCCAGCTGGGTCTTAAATCTTTTAGAAGTTAGCTATTTTCTTTCTTTCTATCTATACCTGTACTTAGAGTTGTAACAGATTCACACTATGATATACATGGCTAATACACTTAGGACTCCATCCCTAACACCTAGATTCCTCCACAGAAAGGGAGGGGCCGGGGAGTTAGCTCAGTGGTTCCGGCACCTGTCTTGCAAGTGCAAGGATCTGGGTTCGGTTCCCAGTATCCACATACCATACTGAGTGTGGAGACTCACGCCCAGCAGCAACCAGTGCCACATACCACAGTGCCGGGCGTGGTGGCTCACGCCTGTAATCCCAGCACTCGGGAGGCAGAGGCAGGAGGATTTCTGTGATGTGAGTTTGAGGCTGAGCTCAGGGCCAGCCTGAACCACAAAGCGAGACCCTGTTTCAAAAAAACTAAAAAAAAGAAAGAAAGAAAGGGAGAGGGGGTTGTAAAGTCGTTATGGTTTACCTCTGGAGGTGCTCCAGTAGGCTCATGTGTTTAAAGCTGGAGCTTTTGAAAGGTGATTGAATGATGGGGCGGGGTGCGGTAGCTAAATGTGGCTTTAGAAATTGGGGCATGACCCAGAGAGTTTATATCCCTTCCAGTTCCTCCCTTCATATCCTTTGTTTATTGTCTGCCATAACTTCTTTTTTTTTTTTTTTTTGAGACAGGGTCTCACTTTGTAGTTCAAGCTGACCTTGAACTCATTATGTAGCCTAGGCCAGCCTGGAACTCACAGCAATCCTCCTGCCTCTGCCTCCTGAGTGCTAAGATTACAGCTGTGAGCCACGATGCTGCCATGCCTTGATTTGTTCGTGATTTTTCCTCGTAAGAATATACTGAGTTAGTTTTCTTTTTTCTTGGTGGATCCCGCTGTGGATATTCTTAGCCAGGTCTCGCTATGGACTTAATGTTTTCATTTCTCATAGGTTAATGCCGTGGATTGGAATTGCTGGGATATAAGGGGAGGTGTATGGATAGTTTTGTAAAAAATTGTCAGCTTTTTTTTCTCAGAGCGATGCAAACTATTTTATACTCTGTCACTGAGGTACCAGTGGGATAGTGTGGTACCCACAGACCTCCCAACATCTGGGAGTGCCAGTCTTTTTAATTTTAGCCACTCTGGTAGGTGTGTAGTAATGACTCACTGGGTTTAAATTTGCATTTCCTTGATGATTAACTGTGGGGAGCGCTTTTTCATATGGTGACTGGCTATTTGTATATCTTCTTTCATGACGCATTTGCTCCTTTGAAAAACCAGTTGTTTGTGTCTGTTGTTATGTTGTGGGAGTTCTGGTCCTCTGTCGGATCTATGATTTGTGAATATTTTCTTTCAGTGTGTGGCTTGCCTATTCATGATCTCAATGATAGCTTAGGAGGAGCAGAAGTTTTCAGTTTAACATGTTTATTGCTTTTTGTGACCAGTTTTATAAAACTGCCTACCTTCAAGTCACAAATATATTCTCTTCTGTTTCCTCCTAGATGTCACAAGATCACAGCTTTTATGTTTAGAGCCATGATTCATTGTAAATCACTTCTGTAAGTGATGTTAGGCAGGCCCAGGTTGGGTTTTTACCCTTTGGGAACTCCCGCTTTTTCTAGCAGTGTTTGTAGAAGGACCATTCCACCTATTTAATTGTTAGGATAATGGAACAACCAGTGGCCCTCTGTTTCAGGCCTTTAGTCTATCCATAAATCTGCATGTTGACTCTGAATTAATTTATATTTATAAGAAGGCTTAAAACCATGTAACATAAATACTCCAAATTAGCTGTCTTTCGAAGTCCTTTACCTTCGATTTTTTTTTTTTAATTAAAAGATCTTGTGAATTTAAAAGTATATCTTTGGAAACTTTGGGGGAGATTTACATTTATTTAATATCTTTAGTTTCTCTCAGTATTATTTTATACTTGGGCTGGGGATGTACTCAGTGGCACCATGCTTGCCTGGCAAAAGCAAGATCCTGACTTCAATCCCTAGTACTTGGGGAAAATTTTGGATTTTTTAAGTATTTTTGAGACAAAGTCTTGCTTTGTAGTTCAGGATAACCCTGAATTTACTGTGTACCTCAGGCTGGCCTCGAACTCATGACAATCCTCCTGCCTTTGACTCCCAAGTGCTGGGATAACAGGTGTGAGCCACAATGCCTACTTAAAAAAAAGTTTCATATTTATCAGTATAGAGGTCTTATATTCTTTGGCTAAATTTATGCCTACTTAATTTTTTTAACATAAATATGAGTTAAACATCTAGTTTAGTTTAATTATTTGCTACTGGTAGAAACCTAGCAGTTGTTTATAGATTGCTTAGGATTTTGTTTTATTATGAGACAAGGTCTTGCTACATAGCCCAGGCCACCCTTGAACTCACAATCCTACCTTAGCTTCCCGAGCGCTGGGAGTTTAGACCATCACAACTGGCTTGAATTTTTTTTAAAGAAAAATTGTGTCATATGCAAATATGTCATATGGTTATACTTCTTCCTTTGTAAACTCTAAAAGGCTTTACTTCTTCATCACTGGGTGTGGCACTGCATGCCTGTAATATTAGCACTCAGGAGGCTGAGGCAGAAGCATCACTGAGTTTGAGGACAGCCTGGACTACATGAGGTCAGAGTCAGCCCAAAGTACATAGTGAGACCCAACAACAACAAAACTTTTTCATTTTATTATTTTTCCCTATGGCAAAGGCCAGGACCCCAGTACAATTTAAGGTAGAGATGGTTACAGTAGATATCGTTGCCTTGAACTTCACTTTTGAGGGCAGATTCAATATTTCACCATTAAGAATAGCTATAGATGTTGGGATATATTAAAAATTCCCAAGAAAATGCCCAGTTCATCTACCTTGTTGAACTAGGGGATGAGAAGGGTAAAGATGTTCATTGTTCGAATCAGTGGAGAATCAAGGCCTAATTGGCCTGCTCTGTGAGCACAAAGGAGCAAAGGGTGATTGCATCTTAGGGAAAGATGAAGACAGCTGAGGTCAAAGTTCTTTAGCAGAGAAGGTACTGATGGATATTGAAAAGCAGATGAATCTTGTGTTACTTTGATTGTTTGGGTGGATAAAAGCGAAGTTAGTGGAGATCGCGGGCTCTGCTGCCTGCTGAGGCACGAGCCCCCTGGCTTCCTGCGTGTTGAGCAGCCGACTTCCTGCCTGTCCTTCATCCTCATTGGTCGAGGGTCAGAGAGGAGCAAAGGGGTCTAGTCCTGGAGCAGAGCCCGCCCGGTGCGTTGGCCGTCGGTGATGCCTCAGTGCAGGGCTCCGGACTCGGAGTTGCCTAGAGTTTCTACTGCTCCTCACGCTCCTTTCAGTATCCACTGATCTGTAAGTCCTCCCTCAGAGGTAATGTGCATTTTCAGTTTTTTGGGTGTCAAGTTACCTAAAGCAGTGGGTGGCCCGGCCCGCGTGCCTCCGTGGGCACACACAGCCCCTCGGTAGGCGCACGGGCCGAGTGTATGAACTGTTTTTTCCAAATGAAAACCTCAATATTCAGGTTTAACTGCACGACTGGAGCTTTGTGATAAATAAATGGAGGGTGTGCGGGCGATCTGGCTGCGACATCTGTCACCCCGTTGATCGCCAGGGTTGATAAATAAGCGGATTTGGGGTTGCTGTTGGGCTCCCATCACAGTTTTAGAGGGTTAGCAATTCTGTTGGCTTTTGCTTTTATTTATCCAATTGTTTTCTCTCTTGTTGATCTCTGCTCTCACTTTTATTGTACTCATCCTCTTATTTATCGTTTATATCATTTTTTTCTCTAGTTTTTTAAAAAGTTGAAACTTAGGTATTGATTTTAAACCATTCTTTTGTACTAGAAGCATTGATTGATTGGCTAATTGGTACCAGGAATTGAACTCGGAGCCTCACAGTTGCCGGGCAGACTGCTCTGATGAGCTGCATTCCAGCCCTAATAAAAGCATTTAAAGCTATAAATTTTTCTCTATTCACGTTTTTCAGTATATCCTCCGATTTGGATGGATTATGTTTCATTTTCATTCAATTGAAAATATTTTCTCTTTTTTGTCAGTTATAATACAGAAAAATATTGTTTAGTTTCCAAATATTTGGTGCTTTCCAAAGTATCTTATTACTTTCTAATTTAATTCCATTGCTCAAGAACATAATCTGGAAGGCTTTAATTTCATTTTGTTGAGACTTGCTTCATGACTGTGAATATGTGCTACCTTTGTGTATATGCCGCGTGCCATTGAAAACTGTATTCAGCTGTTAGGTGTTACATGCCATAAATATCAGTTGGATCAAGGTAGTTGATCTTGTTCAAATCTTTTATGCTGTTACTGAGTTAGAGGTTCTTTTTCTTTAGTTATGTTTGGTGTCATCTTTTTTTTGAGATAGGGTCTCGCTTTGTAGTTCAGGCTGGCCCTGAGCTCCTTCTGTAGCACAGGCGAACCTCGAACTCACAGCAATCCTCCTGCCTCTCTGCCTCCAGATTGCTGGGATTACAGGTGTGGCCACCACGCCTGCGATTGTGGTGTGTGGTACTGACTGCTGGGATTAGGGACATAAACCACCATGCCCGGCATTGTGATATATGGTACTGGGTATCGAACTCCGGATCTTGTGATTACAAGGCAGATACCAGAACCACTGAGCTAAATCTCCAGCCCTGTTTGGTGTAGTTTTGCCTTCAATTGATAATAGAATATTAAGATCACAGAATCATACTGTGTTTTTAAAATTTGCCCAACTATATATTTTTTTTGAAACTTTTAAAGTAGGTGTATATATAGCATGTGTTCCTGATGAGTTGAGACTTGTGAACTCTCCCTCTATCTGTGGCAATATTTTTAATCTTGTCTGTCTGTTCTAATCTTTTTTTTTTTTTTTTTTTTTTAAGATTTTCTGAAGCAGGGTCTTGCTTTGTAGCTCAGATTGCTCTGAGCTCCCTATGTAGCCCAGGCTAGCCTCTAACTCCCAGCAATCTTCTTGCCTTTGCCTCCCAAGTGCTGGGATTACAGACGTGAGCCAGCATGCCCAGCATTGTGGTGTGTGGCACTGGGTATTGAGCTTGGGACCTTGAGCTTGCCAGGCAGATTCTAGAACTACTGAGCTAAATCCCTGGCCCTGTTTGTTCTGATCTTAACAGTCACTGCATCTTATGCTTACTGATTATGTGATTTATCTTTTTTCATTCAATTAATTTCTGTTGTTCTTTTACATATTTAGATATCTCATATAGACACATACGTTGGGGCCTGCTTGTTGTATTTGTTCAGAGATGTCTGACTTTAAGTTGTGGTGTTAGTGATCAAAGTGTGATGTAATTCTGTGTTGCAGGGTGAGAGAAGGCCAAATTAAGGGTAGCTGTGTTCTTGGTTGCCTTTTTTTGTTTGTTTCTTCCTTTCTTTTTTTAGATTGTTTGAATATATTTTAACATCAATTGACTTTGTAGTTAGAATTGTTTACATCTGTAACTTACTAGTCTAAATGCCACAGTTACAGATCCACTGGGATGTGTAATTTATTAAATTATTGTTTTCCTGTTCTTTAGTTAATTTCTATTGATCCATATTCGAGGTTATTGACTTCCCTTCTCTAGTTTGCCTTTAAAGCAACTCAGTGTATTTTCATTTCAGTGTATTTTTCACTTTCATAAACTTCCATGTTTCCTTTCCATGGTTTTTATTTACAGAGATTTTCCATCTTTTCAGTCATTAAAGCCTTTTATTACAAACGATTTTTTAGCACCTTATTGAGATAACGACTGCCTTAAAATCTTCTTGTACCAGTTCCAACTTGTGAGTTATCCCAGGGTTGGCTTTTGCTTCTTATTTTTCCTTTTGAGATTGGTTTTCATGTTCCTACTCCTGCTATTCTGGGAATTTGCGACATTTTGTAGCTTGAACAATGTGAATATTATATCCTGGAAACTTTGAATTCTGGTGTATATTTCTTCAAATACATATCAGAAGAAACTGATATTTTTCCCAAAGTGGTTGCAAATACTTTATACTTCCCATTAACAGGAAGTTAACATTTTGCTTGTTTACCAGAAAGCTTTTGGACAACGGGAAAATCTATTTCATTTTTAGAGTTTTAGATTGTCTTCTTGCAGTCTGCCCTGAAAATTCAAGGGTCAGGGTGCGACAAGAGAGTTGGGCGCAGTTCAAAGTCAGTGTTCTGGACGTCCCCTGCCAGCCCTTCTGTTATCCTTTTCCCCTTTGCAGGAAGCGTGGTTTCTCAGAACTGTCTTCCAGCTCCTGGCCCCGAGATGGGGGCTTCCTGTCTGATTTTTAGCTGTCTCACGTGCTGACCACAGCTTCACTTGCTCTTGGGACCCTGCCCTGCAATGGTGTCTTTCCCAGTCTCCTGACTTGCTCCTACGGCAGTGTGTTCTGAGTTCATAGTGGACACCTGGCAGCTCACAGGCAGCTGCAGGAGGCTCCACCTTCAGCTTTCCTGTCACCATTTGGGGTGTCATTTCCCACAGTAAACCGCTCACCTGATCAATCCATCTAGAGATGACATTTTTCGGGTATGTTATATGCCTGGGTTCTTCCCAGTGCCAGGCAGGAGAAATGTGTGTAACTTGCGGGGAACATTCTTTTTTTTTTGAGACAGGGTTTCACTTTGTAGTTCAAGCTGGCCCTGAGCTCAAACTCACATCACAGCAATCCTCCTGCCTCTGCCTCCCGAGTGCCGGGATTACAGGCGTGAGCCACCACGCCCGGCACTGTGGTATGTGGTACTGATTGCTGCTTGGCGTGAGACTCCACACCCAGTATGGTATGTGGCTACCGGGGATCGAACCCAGGTCCTTGCGCTCCCAAGACAGGCGCTGGAACCACTGAGCTAAATCCCTGGCCCGCGGGAAACATTCTTAAGAGGAACTTTCTGGCTCTGTTTTCTTTTTCTCTAGTGGACTTTGGCCATAAAGATGCCAGTAAAACTTAGGGATTGCAGATTGGATCCAGAGGAGCCTCAGATGGCCTGAGTGTCCCAGAGCAGCCAGCTACTTAATGTAGATACTAGCCCACACCTTGATGAGAAATTCCCATCTTTCAGCTTCTAATTTTTATTTGATTAAGCAGCTTAGGGTATAATAAAATTCATCAGGAGTTGTTTGTCTTTAGCACCCTAACTGATTGTAGAATAAAGATTAATTACCTACTTATGTAGTCAATGTCAAGTAACTAGTTTGTCCTCGTTTTTTACTTTTATTTCCTACTATTTAAAAAAACTGAGATATAATTAGGAATATAATACACAGATCTAAACTGTTCAGCTTCATAAACTTTAAAGATGTTTTTATTAGTACATGTTTGCAGCAAACGATGATTACATTAATCATGGAGAGTTGATACATTAACATATCTTTATTAACTTTAACTGGGAGAGAATCTCTTAGTCACCTTAGGCTCCTGGTTAAGGACCTGATAAAATACAGATTAAGAGAAGATATGCATATATCATTGTTTTATGTGATACGGGAGTCTTCATCAAGAAATGAAGACCCAAAGAAAACCCAAGATAAATTTGAATATTTTATGCTAGGTCTAAAGAGTGAATCGTTGGAAGGTGATAGGGCAAAGAGCACAGACAGTAATACACTAGGTGGGGTGGTGCTTAGCAAGTCGTGTTCCGCATTCCTGTGTCTTAGAAGTAAGGGTGCTGCTCTGTTGTGGGTATAAGGACAACCTCTCTCACCTGGGACCTCCTCTGGAGCTCAGAAGATCTTTCACATTTGCTGCTTGTGATTTGCTTGAGAATTGAGAGGAGCTGGGGAGATCAGAGAGCTTCCTGCACATGCTCCTCTTCAGATAAAGAAGTTCACTACGTTAGGATGGCACAGTTCGGTGGAGATTTTTTGAATCCCATCACATAGAACCACTAATATTGCTCTAATTCCAGAAATTATCCCTTTCTCATTTCTGTCTTTATGATTTTTCCTGCCCCAGGACATCACATAGATAGCATCTTATAGTATGTAGTAGTGGGTGTTGTGGGTGAATTTTTTGATTAACGTGATGGGTTAGAATTTTGTCTGTTACATCAATAGTTCATTCTTTAACTTAGTAGTATTCCATTGTATAAATGTGGAGAATTTTGGTTTGTATAAATGTGGAGAATTTTGGTTTATCTGTGTAACTGTTGATGGAAATTAGAGTGGATTTCAGCTTTTTGCCTATTGTAATTTAAGCTGCTATGAAGATGCTTCAAAGTTTTTTATATACATATATAGATGTTCCATAAATTACAGTGGGTTATGCCCTGAAACTCACTGTAAAGTTGAAAATATTACAACTCAAAATGCACTAATTTTCTTTGTTAAATGTCATTATGTGTTTGTTTTGGGGACCACTGTCACTTTCCATCTATCAGTATGACTGTATTTATGCCAGTAGCACGCTGTTTTGATTACTGTATCTTTTTGATATATTTTGAAATCTAGTGCAGTGATGCATCTAATTTTGTTCTGCTTGGTTAAGATTGTGGATTGGTTATTTGGTGTCTTCTGTAATTCCACACCAATTTTAGGATTCTTTTTTCTATTTCTATGAAAAGTAACATTGGAATTTCTGTAGGGTTGCATTAAGTTAATAGATTGCTGTGGGTAGTATGAATATTTTAATGATGCATAGGTTATTTTTCCATTTATTTGTGTAATCTTAAATTTCTTTCAATATTTTATAGTTTTCAGTGTATATCTTTTGTTAAGCTTTCTTCTGTACATTTTTATACTATTGTAAAGGAGATTCTTAATTTCCTCTTCAGATGGCTTGTGATGAATATAGAAATGTTACTGATTTTTGTAAGTTGGTTTTGTGTCCTGTGGCCTTGCTGAGGTTTGTCAGCTTTGAGGTTTTTCTGTGAAAACTTTAGAATTTTCTACATATAAGATCATGTCACTCAAGAGACAATTTCACTTCCTTTTTCCCCAGTTGAATGACTTTCTTTTTCTTGTCCAGGATTTCCGGTATTGTGTTGAACTGAAGTGTTATGAAAAATAGACATCTTTGTCTTATTCCTGATGTTAAAAGAAAAAGCTTCAACTTTTCAAAATGATAGCTGTGGACTTGCTGTATGTGTGCTTTGCTGTGATGAGAAATATTCTTTCTAAACCTAATTTGTTTTGAGTTTTTTTCATGAATTGATGAA
The DNA here is from genome assembly GCA_004026965.1 of Petromus typicus. Classification (NCBI taxonomy): domain Eukaryota; kingdom Metazoa; phylum Chordata; class Mammalia; order Rodentia; family Petromuridae; genus Petromus; species Petromus typicus. The sequence goes on from PVIR01013550.1 coordinate 22,548, forward strand.
TTTGTCAAATACTTTTTTTTTGTATCTACAATCATGGCTTTTGCTCTTCATTCAGCTAATATGGTAGATCACATTTATTGATTGATCATGGTAGACAGTCATCTTATTACACTGTTAAGTATGGTTTACCAATATTTTTAGAAATCTTGCATTTATGCTTATCAGGAACATTGGCAGGTAGTTTGCTCCTCGTGTTGTCTTTGCCTGGCCTTGAAAAGTGAGTTTGGGGGCCGGGGAGTTAGCTCAGTGGTTCTGGCGCCTGTCTTGCAAGCGCAAGGACCCGGGTTTGATTCCCTGGTAACCACATAACAATACTGGGTGTGGAGACTCACCCCAGCAGCAACCAGCACCACATACCACAGTGCCGGCGTGGTGGCTCATGCCTGTAATCCCAGCACTCGGGAGGCAGAGGCAGGAGGATTGCTGTGATGTGAGTTGGAGGCTGAGCTCAGGGCCAGCCTGAACTACAAAATGAGACCCTGTCACAAAAAAAGAAAAAAAAGAAAAAAAAAGAAAAGTGACTTTGGAAGTATCGCCACCTCTTCAGTATTTGAGAGTTTGCGGAGGATTTAAGTGACTGATAAAATTGAGCTGTGAAGCCACTTATTCCTGGGCTTTTATTTGAAAGAATTTTAATTACTGATTCAATCTCCTTAGTTGTTATTGATTTGTTTAGATTCCTACATTGAACCCTCAGGTTATGACCAGGCTGAGACACACAGACAGTTTGTGTTAATTAGGTTAATGGAAGATTCGTCCCTCTCTTGTTATCTAGAGCGTGCACTCAGGTAAACAGGCAGATTTTAGCTGTATTGGCTTACAACCGACTTGAATTACAACCAACTCTCGGGAAACAGTTGAGTTCGTAAGTCAAGGGTCCATTATATTAGGTTGTACTTAGGAATTTATCTGTTTTTTTAAAATGTTTAATTTATTGGACATAATTGTTCATAGTAATCTCCTAAGATCTGTTGTTTCTGTGTCTTCAGAGTATTTTTCATTTTAGTTTCATTTGAGTCGTTTTTTTCTTTAGCTAAAGGTTTCTCAATTTGTTTAGCCTTTTGAAAAGCCAACACTGTTAATATTCTGTTTTTCTAACCTCCATTTCATTTATTTGTGATCTGATCTTTGTTACTTCCTTCCACTAGCTTAGGGCTTACTCTTTTTTGAGTTTTTTGAGGTGAATATTATATTGTATGAGAGCTTTCTTCTTTTTTGATACAGCTGTTTTTTACTATAAACCTTTAGTATTCCTTTTGGTACATCTAATAAACTTTGGTATGTTGTTTCATCTCTAAATTTTTTCCCATTTAAATCTATTAGGTTTTTTTTTCACACATTGGTTAATTTTGCATGACCCCTCCTGGTATTGCTAGTATCATACATTTGTGGATGGAAAATATGCTTGATATTATTTTAGCCTTCTTACATTTTTTTAAGACTTGTATTAACACCAAACTCATGATATATCCTGGAGAATGTTCTGTGTGGACTTGAGCAGACCATGTATTCTATTGCTGTTGAAGTAGAATGTTCTGTATGTGCCTTTTGGGTCACTTGGCCTACACTGTAGTTCAAATGCAGTGTTTCTGTTCTTGTTGATGGTCTGTGCCATGTCAGAAGCGGGATTTTGAAGTCTATTAACAGTATCGCATTACAGTCTGTATTTCTCTTCATATCTCTTAATATTTGTTGTAGGTATTTAGGTGGTCTATTTAATGGTATTTTTTCTTTTTATAATTTTGTCTTTTATTTAAAACAAGTACAACTATATTTTTTGTATTTACTTTGAATACTTTTCTCCATGGCCCTCAGCCCATCAGTCCTTTAAAGTGAAGTGAATCTTTTTTAGGCAGCAGAGAGTCATGTCCTGTTTTACAGATCTGTTCAGTTGCTCTGTCTTCTCATTGACAAATTTAATACATTTATGAAATAGCTGTTGATAGGTAAGGATTTTACATGTCCTATTTCTTAATGTTTTGTCTTACCTTTGCTCTTTATTGCTCTCTTTTGGTTTAACAGCTTTCTGTAGTGCTGTTTTAAGTTTTCTATCTTTGTGTTTTGTAGGAGTTAGCTTTATGGTTACCCCAGGGTTTATATGAACATTTTATGCTTATAACCGGCCCTTTTAAGGCAGTAATGATTTTGACTGTGTACATCTGTGCTTTTACGTCCCTTCTCCTGTTTTGTTTTTAATGTTGCAATTTACTTTTTAAAATAATTTGAATCCTTATTGTAGCTTTAGTTGCCTTTTAGGCTTTCATTAAAGATACAATTTATTTACTGATTGCAGAATTAGGTTGTTTTGTGTTTGACTATGTGGTTTCGCCCGTAAGTTTTGTATTTTCATATGATAGTAATTAGAATCCTCTTCCTTCAGTTTAAATTCCCTTTAACACTTCTTCTAAGGCAGGTCTAATGGCGATAAATTCGGCTTTTTGTATGTCTGAAAGTCTTTATCATTGTTTTATTTTGAAAGAATTCTGGATATGTTATTTATGGTTAGCAGTTTTTTCCTTTATTTTCCAAATATTCCTTTGAAATATTTTGTCCTTTTTTCTCCTTTAACTTTTAACTAACATTTGCTGGGAGGTTTACAGTTTGCATTTATTTATTTATTTCTGGTAGCAGGGATTGAACTCAGGACCTCACACTTGCTGAGGTACATTCCTGGCCCTGTAATTTGCTTTTCAATCCTCAGTTATACTTGTCTCAAATTTTGTTATTCCAAAATAAGTATTCAGTAAGATTTGTAGAAAAGGTCAGAGGATACATTTAAAAAGCAAAAAGAAAGTGGAGGAAGGAAAATATTTGTATTATTCTGAAATAAATCTCACTCAAAGTTTTAAACTTAGGTTAAAGGAAAGTTTCTTCAGAATTTAATAACATCAAAATATATCCAGTATCAAACTGAGTTTGAACTTTTGAGTAAACTTAGGAAATACTTGTTTATATCCTACTCTTAATTTTATTTTCTTCCTTTCTAGTTGCACTGGAGAGAATATTGAACTATGTTCTTGCCTTTTAATAAATTTCCCAAAATATTTCAGGTGGATATTTATTCTGATTTTGTTTTTGTTTTGAGACAGGGTCTCACTTTGTAGTTCAGACTGGCCCTGAGCTTGGCCTCAAACTCGCATCACAACAGCAGTCCTTCTGCCTCTGCCTCCCGAGTGCTATGATTACAGGTGTGAGCCACCATGCCTGGCACTGTGGTATGTGGTACTGATTGCTGGTGGGCATGAGTCTCCATGCCCAGTATTATTAAGTGGTTACTGGAGGATCGAACCAGGCCCTTGTGCTTGCATGACAGGTGCCGGAACCACTGAGCTAAATCCCCGGCCCCTATTCTGATTTTTTTGCTTTTGTTAATTCAATTATCCCACAAAACAAAACCAGTTCTTATATTCTGTTTATTTAGGAAAGGGAAATAGCTCTCATTTACTCTTACATTATTCCAGTGTTTTAAATATGCTTTCCTTTGGGTAACTTTCCTAGCAAGAATAAGGTGATCTTTTTCCTTTGAAATTAAAAATGCACATGTAAAAACATGGATCTTCCCATCTTTTTTTCCATATTCTTAATTTGGTATCCAGCTTTTCATCACTAAGAAAATACTTGAGAGCCATCAACGTACAGGAAGAAAGGTTTATTTTGATTTGAGAGTTGCTCCCAGGCCCATCAGGAGGCAGGAACATCATAGCAGGTTAGCATATAAGAAAGCAAACAATCTCACCTCGTGGGAGATAGGAGGCAGACACAGCAAGCAAGGGACAGGATGTGGTCCCCAGGGGATACCCCCATGACCCATGCCCTCTTGGGGTGCCCTTCCTCCCTCCTGTACCTGGGCCCCTCCTAGTTCATCAGTGGGTTAATCCACTGATGACTTTACAGCCTGCAGGATCCAACATCTGCAAACAGTGGCGCTCTAAAGGCCAAGCATTCAACACTGGAGCCATGGGGGACCTTTCTGTCCACACCTTCTCTCCAGGTCACCAGATAGCTGGATAATCAGTCACTTTGGGAATGAAAGACCAATATGACAACCATAGAAGGCGAGATGGAGGAAAACGCAGACACACCAAAGACGGGCAGAGGCATGGACTATGTATGGAAGTAGAATTCAGCAGCGAACTGGTCAGAGATCGACAGACAAAATTTATCCATGCTCTTAGCCGGCTCAATCTAAATCTATTGATGTAGGTACATTTAGTAGTACAGATATATAGTAGTAATTTTAAGAAAACATAAATGAGGAACTGGTTTCCTTTTGAGCAGTTTTCCTTCAAGAGACATATTGCTCATTTGATGCACATTGTTACTGTATTTGCTGTTTGAGAAATGGTTCTTATAGAATCATTGACTGCAAGACTTTACATGATGCCACAAAATAAAGCCAGTGTAATAAGTGAGAGGACTATATCTGCCGAATTATCAGTTTATTGACGATTAGCTCTGAGTTCACTGTCCAAAGCAAGGTCTGCTATATCTGCTCTAATTGTCAGTTTATTGACGATTAGCTCTGAGTTTGCTCTCCAAAGCAAGGTGTGCGATGCTCTCTAGTCATTGTCAGAAAGTTAAGGTTTCTCAGCAGAGGGCGCTAGAGGGAAAGCCAGACTACAGATGCTTCTCTGCTGCACGCGGAGTAAGTACCCATAAGACCACTGTAGGTTGAGGATGTCATCCTTAGTTGAAAGTGCTCTAAATACACCTTACCTACTGAACAATATCCATTAGTCTACCGTCACTACACTTTAGCTTGCAGCACTTTAGCCTGCAGTTTGGCAAAATCATGTAGCAGAATACCTACTTGATAATTAAGAGTTGAGTGTCTTACGTAATTTATTGACTATTGTATTCAAAGCAGAAAACAAAGTTTGTGTGGATGTTTTTGTGCCATTGTAAAGAATCATATGTTGGGGGTCTGGCTGTGCTTTTGATGGTTGTGGCTGTTGCCTTGGGGATCAGTGGTGTGGGTGTGAGGATATCTTACGGGGTTTGGCCCCAGCCGTGTGCCCCAAATGTCCCCCAAATGTCCGGTGCCTCAGTGACCTTGCAGACTTGGCCTTGTGATAATGTTCTTCTCTCTCTCAGCTACAGCCCTGAGAACTTCCTATTCTGTTAATACCTTAAGGGTTGATCCTAGTACCTGCTTTCTGACTGTCTTGGGCAATGCCTACAACTCACAGGGTTCCCACTGCATAGCCACTCCCTCTGCAGGCCCTGCCTGTGCATCATAAGGCTGCTGGTGGGCCATGCTTTGCAGGGTCCCTTCTTGCATGTCCAGAGACTACAAACCAGGTTCTGCTGTCTCTGCTCTGTGAGCCACCGCCAGTTGTTCAGAGAGGCCAGAGATGGTGGGGGAGCTGTCTGAGAGTGTCTGCCTGTTCTCAAGTAGCAGATAGGATTTCCTTGAATGCTATGGCCACTTGTTCATTAGACTTTAACCTCTCTTTATTACTGACTTTCCAATTTGATTGACTGTGAGTCAGCAATACTGATGTGTCAGTAAGAAATGCAGCCGCTTTTCCGCTTAGAGTCGGATTTATAAAATGAGGTGGAGGGTTGGGGGGGGGGGATTTATCTCAGTGGTTCTGGCACCTGCCTTGCCAAGTGCAAGGGACGGGGTTCGATCCCCGGTACCACATACAACAATGCCAGGCATGGCAACTCATGCCCACCAGCAGTCAGTACCACATACCACAGTGCCAGGCGTGGTGGCTCATGCCTGTAATCCCATCACTAGGGAAGCAGAGGCAGGAGGGTTGGTGAGTTCAGGACCAGCCTGAACTACAAAGCAGGACCCTGTCTCAATTTTTTTTTTTTTTTTTTTTAAGAGCAAGCCAGCTTCTTTTAACTTTTTGTGCCTAATCTGGATATTAGGGTTTTGAAATTGGGAGGTAGCTCCTTTTACTTGTCAAAGGAAATGAATACTCTTGCTTCATTAACTAGGTCCTGCTAATTCTGAGCCCAGAGAGATTCCCACATATGGCAAAGACAGGTGTGGAAGCGGCAGAAACCAAGGATCCCTACCCCCAAAACCGTGGTGTTTGATTTCGGTCAGGCCACACTTGGAGTACTGGCAGTTTATGTTAAGCTGATTCTTTGTGAGGAAAAATAATCAATACTGTTGTGCCTCAGTACTCAAGTGGTTTAAATGTAAAACAAATCGAGGGAGAACTGAATAGGAGAGAACCATTATCATAGTATATAAAAGGAGTTACGTCACTTTATAATGTTCTACTAGAGTAAATATGACATGGTTTGGACTTCTGAGATCTTTTATATTTAACATTTTAAATTCTGGGGTGATTACATGAATTTATACTAGTCCTATAATCACAACAATGGAACTGCACAGATAGTCATATCAGAGGCTCGTAAGGTGCATGAGAATAACCCGAGAACTTACTGAGATGCAGAGTTCCAGCCTGCATGGACTTACCATAGCAGCTGGTGTTTTTTGTTGTTGTTGTTTATTTTGTTTTTTGAGAGAGGGTCTCAATTTGTAGTTCAGGCTGGCCCTGAGCTCGGCCTCACACTCACATCACCGCAATCCTTCTGCCTCTGCCTCCCGCGTGCTGGGATGACAGGCGTGAGCCACCACGCCCGGCGCTGTGGTATGTGGTACTGATTGCTGGTGGGTGGGGGTCTCCACACCCAGTATTGTGTGTGGTTACCGGGATTGAACCCAGGTTCTTGCGTTTACAAGACCAGGCTCCAGAACCACTGAGCCACATCCCCGGCCCAGTAGCTGGTGTTCTTAACAGGTAGGTCCCGGGTCTGTAGCTTAGTGGTTCTGGCAAATGCAAAGCCCTGAGTTCCACAAAAACAGACAGGCAAACCAAGCATCCCAAGGGATTCCACTGCAGGTAAGAAACATCTTAACCACACTTAAGACTCTGGGTTAGTGTCTGAATGAATTGACATAAGGAGAGTGAGGTTTTGTTTAAAGTTAAGAAAATGCTCCTGTGTCCCTTTCTGATGGGAAAGTGGTCTTTTTTGTTGTTGTTGTACCGGGGATTGAACTGAGGCCTTTGTGCTTGCAAGGGAGGCGTGGTATCACTTGAGCTAAATCCTCAGCATGGTCTTCTTTTAATCCTGTGAATCATCCCTGAGATAAGTCAACAACAAATATTTTGTCACTAATCTATCTCTGTGCAGAGGTCCCTCAACTATGACCTAACAGAACTTACTTGGGCCGAAATTCTCCCCTCCCCCCTCCCCCTTTTTTTCTACTAGTAAGGTAAATAAAGCTTATGGTGTTTGAAAAGGAAAATAATGAGTTTGATCCCTGGGACCACAAAAAAGAAAAAAAATAATCCAAACTAAGAGAATAAAGCCAGCAATATCACAGAGTAAAATGAAAGAGAAATAAATCTAGAACTTTGTAAGGATAAAAACCAATGTGTTCTCAGATGTCCCAAAAGCCTCAGTATCTTAATAACAGATGCTTGAGCAAAACCCAAGTTTAAAGCTCAAGTCAGACGTTTACCTTCAAAACTCTTAAGTGGTTGAATCTGTTAGCAAAGAAAAGCCAGATGTCCCAGGCTGATCCTCCAACGCCCCCAGGGAAGCCTGCTTTTACCTCTACCCTACTCACTGATTCCCAAGGCCGAGTCAGTTTTTCCTCCAGTTTGGAAACTAGCACTGCAAAACAAAAACCTAAAATGTTTGCCTGGAGCAAAGAAAAAAACGTTTGGTTTCTAGTGTCTTCTAGAGAAACTGGGGCACTCTCACTTGGGCTGCTCCCTGCTTCCTGGGGGTGAAGCAGCCCTCACCGGAAACAAAACCAAGGGGAGAAAGGCCGAGGCAGCCGGAACCAGCCCGCCGCAGGCCCAGGCGCTTCCCCGTGGCCTCCTGGTGCTATCGCAGGACATCGTCCTTCCTCGGGACCTCACTGCTTGCTGTAGTATCTTTATTTGAATCGTGTTGTAAGGCTTTGCCCTGGGAAGTGTGGCTCTAAAACTATTCCCTCTGGACAGACCGTCTTAGTTATGAACGAGTGTTCAGAACTCTCAAAACTGCTGCTCTCATGGTCTCGGGAAGAGATGGGTAGGAGGAGGCAGAGCGGCTGGGGCTTTTTTTATAGTGGGGAAAATGCAAAATAGAAAATGTGATATATGCATCATCATCTAGCTGAACTTTGAAGGTTGGATTGTGATTTTTTTCAAAGTAGATACTAAGTCCTATTCCAGTAAATACCATAGCAACCTAAGAATTACATTTCTTTCTTTCTTTCTTTTTTTTTTTTTTTTTGTAGTTCAAGCTGGCTCTGTGCTCAGCCTTGAACTCACAGTAATCCTTCAGCCTCTGCCTCCCAAATGCTGGGATTACAGGCATGAGCCGCCTGAGCCACCATGCCTGGCACTGTGGTATGTGCTTCTGATTGCTGGTGGGTGTGAGTCACAATGCCCGGCATTGTTGTATGTGGTTACCGGGATCAAATCCGGGCCCTTGTACTTGGAAGGCAGATGCCAGAACCACTGAGCTAAATTCCCAGCTCAAGAATTAGATTCTTTTTTTTTTTTTTTTGAGACAGGGTCTCAAAAAACAGGCCCTGAGCTCAGCCTCAAACTCACATCACAGCAATCCTCCTGTCTCTGCCTCCCAAGTACTGGGATTATAGGCGTGAGCCACCAAGCCTGGCCCTGTGGTATGTGGTACTGATTGCTGCTGGGTGTGAGTCTCCACACACAGTGTTGTATATGGTTTCCAGGGATCAAACCCAGGCCCTTGCGCTTGCAAGACAGGCGCCGGAACCACTGAGCTAAATTCCTGGCCCAAGAATTAGATTTCTTAATCCTCACCCCTTAAATCTCACTCATTTCAAATGACAAGGGAATGATATCCCTTGTCACTCTGCTGTCATTGGGAAAATAATTTGAAATATTATACATGTAAAATGACAAATCCTGAAGATAATCTTGAGTGTGGAGATCCAGGAGTCCTAATATTTCTGAAGAATTTCACTAGGAACACATGTAGGCATCTGCTGCTGCTTCCAGTCTGTTGTGACTGCTAGGGTCTGCTTGTTGTCTGTAGACACCGGTAGCTATCAGTTTGAGCTAGTCTCTGAGATTTTAGATGCATTGCTTATTTCAAAAGAATCATGTAGTGTAGCAGTTGAATGTTCTCACTAATTCTCTGGGAGGTGAGACCTGTGAATGGGGGAGAAAAGCATTTGGAGACATTCCTGGGACACTGAGGTGCTGTTTTACTTATATTAGTGGAGTCACAGGGTGTAATTTCTGAAGAACAAAAAGCAAGAGCTTCGGTTAATTGCTTACAAAAAGCTCCTGGGTGGTCTACTGTTTTCAGGTTAATCAAAATCCATGTGTACTGGAGATCAAAACTTTAGTTTTGATCTTCTTTACCAGAAAAAAAAGTCATTAAGTAATTTAAGTATATTAAGGGAAAAAGGAGCCTTTAATATACTTGTTGACCTTATTACGCAGAAAATTCACTCTAGATTTTTCTCTGGCTGTTATGGTCTTCAGTGCTTAAGTGAACAGAGGTGGTTACCAACAAATGCAAATGAGAAAACAGCCCAGCCTGGTGTGACCACCTGCTGAAAGAATGAGTTCTTGCCTTTTCCAGGGGCTAAATCCAGTCAGGCTGGTAACCAAGTTTTTTGTGGTTTGGATCATTAATAATCCATAAAACTTGTTCACAGAGGCAAGGCTTTTGAAAGGTGATCGGATCACAGGAGTACTACAGCTGACTTGCGGCTAGATGGTGGTGTTTGGGGGGAGGAGGCAAATGATGGGTTGTGTCCTGGAAGGGTGTGTCTCCCTCAGCTGCTTCCTTCTCTCTCTGCTTTCTGGGCACCAGGTGAGCAGCTTTCCTCCGTTAGACCTTCCTGTCACGTTTCTGCCTGGGAGTCAGCAGAACTTGGGTCTGTGGCCATGAGCCAACATAAACTTCTTTCAGTGTAGGATATTTTGTTCTCATGATGGACAAAGTGACTAAAATAGATTTTGATATTGACAGCAGGGTGATTTACAAGTCTTTCTTGTTTTTGTTGGAGGCAGCGTCTCATTGTGTAATTGACTACATAGCCGAGACTGGCCTCAGATTTGAGGCCAGTCTTCCCACTTCAGCTTTATGAATGCTAGGATTGTAGACATACCCATTCTTCTGTAAGTCTTTGGAAGTGGCTCACAGGAGGCGTTTAGAGAAGTTTTGTAGGTGAGAGCTTGAGAAGCCCTACCTTGAATGCTGTAAGTCAAGCTTTACAGGAGATTCTGATCAGAGCTCAGAAAACGAGAATGCTCATAGAAGTGTAAATGGTGGGGCTCAGTCGTTCCAGTGCCTGTCTTGCAAGTGCAAGGACTGGGGTTTGATCAGGTGTGGTGGCTCATACCTATAATCGCAGCACTCGGAAGCAGAGGCAGGAAGATTGCTGTGAGTTCCGGGCTTACCTGGGCTACATAGTGAGCTCAGGTCTAGCCTGAACTACAAAGTGAGACCCTGTCTCAAAAAAAAAAAAAAAAAACTGTAAATAGTGAAAAGCAGGCTCGGGTTTATGTTGGGATCAAGCTAGAGGCTATGTATATTACACTATGGCAAAAAATTTATCTACATTATGATCATGTCCTGAGATTAAAGTCAGAAGACTAATCTGGTAGAAATTTTAGGGCAGCCCAATGCTGAGGCTGTGATGAATATTGCTGATAGCTCTCAAGTTTATACTGAAAATGAGGAACCAAAAACCATCTGAAAGGGGCCAGAGATTTAGCTCAGTGGTTCTGGCGCCTGTCTTGCAAGTGCAAAGACCTGGGTTCGATCCCTGGTAACCACATACTATAAATACTAGGTGTGGAGACTCATGCCCAGCAGCAACCAGTACCACATACTACAGTGCCGGGCATGGTGGCTCATGCCTATAATCCCAGCACTTGGGAGGCTGAGACAGGAGGATTGCTGTGATGTGAGTTGGAGGCTGAGCTCAGGGTCAGCCTGAAATACAAATTGAGACCCTGTCTCAAAAACAAAACCCTAAAACAAACAAACAAAAAAAACCATTTGAAAAATTTTCAGTTTCCCCAGAAAGGAAGACCTGAAAGGCTGGGGTACAGGAAAGCTTGGGTGCTAAAAATAAGCCAAGCATTTTTTATGAGGACAATAGCAAAGATAATTTGAGAGCATTTCCAGAATCGGCAAATGCCTACCCCTAACTTCACAGGCCTCAAGGGTGCAAAAGTGAGACTTTGAGAAGATAGCTTCAGGGAATGCTGTTGGAAAAAGGCCACGTAGGAATTGGTTGCCTGGAATTTGGTCAGAAGTCAGCCATCCAGGGACTTATGATGCCTCTGCATCAGTCATCCAAGAGGGCCTGGCTACTGCTTGAGTGGCAGACCTGGGGTATCATCTACGTGATGTTTGTTTTACAGAGTTGCAGAATACAAGAGTTGTGGGGGGGCAGAAGAACATGGCCATGTGGGATGAAGCCAAGCAAGATGGAGTCGGGGAGGAGGTGCTTAGTATGTCTACAGAACAGATTATCCAGTGCACACAGCTGCTGGACAGCGAGGTCAAGATCATGAAGAGCGAAATGTTACGAGTCACCAATGCAGTTCAAGCCATGAAACACAAGATCAAAAAGATCAGCAAGAAAATAAAAACAAACATGACCTTGCCATACCTTGTCTCCAATGTCACCGAATTGCTGGACGTTGACCCCGATGACCAAGAGGAAGATGGTGCCAAGATTGACCTGGACTCTCAGAGGAAGCACAAGTGTGCAGTGATCAAAACATCCCGCCAGGATAAGTACTTCCTGCCTACGACTGGCTTGGTGAATGCTGAAAAGCTGAAGCCAGGAGACCTGGTAGGTGTGAACAGAGATTCCTATCTGATCCTGGAGACTCTGCCTACAGAGTATGACTGTCGCGTACAGGCCATGGTGGTGGATAAGAGGCCTACGGAGCAGTACGGTGAAATTGGTGGCCTGGACAGGCAGATTCAGGAGCTCATGAGTGCCATTGTCTTACCGATAAACAACAAGGAAATGTTTGAGAAAATGGGGATCCAGTCTCCAAAGGGGGTGCTGATGTATGGGCCACCAGGGACAGGGAAGACGCTGCTGGCTCGGTTCTGTGCAGCTCAGACAAAAGCTACCTTCCTGAATCTGGCTGGGCCCCACCTGGTGGAGAGGTACATTGGGGTTGGGGCCAAGCTGGTTCGAGATGCCTTCAATCTGGCCAAGCAGAAGGCGCCATCCATCATCTTCATCGATGAACTGGATGCCATCGGAACCAAGCGCTCTAATAGCCAGAAGGTTGGGGATCAGGAGGCACAGAGGACCATGCTAGAGCTTTTGAGTCAGCTCGATGGCTTCCAGCCCAACACTCAAGTCAAGGTGATTGCAGCCACCAACAGGGTGGACATGCTGGACCCTGCCCTCCTCCGCTCAGGCCGCCTGGACCAAAAGATCGAATTCCCAATGCCCAACGAGAAGGCCCGGGCCAGGATTATGCAGGTCCATTCCCAGAAGATGAAAGTCAGCCCTAATGTAAACTTTGAGGAGCTGGCCCGCTGCACCAATGACTTCAACGGAGCCCAGTGCAAAGCTGTGTGTGTAGAAGCCAGCATGATCGCTCTGCGCAGGGACGCCACGGAGTTGACCCACAAGGACTACATGGAAGGGATCCTGGAGGTGCAGGCCGGGAAGAAAGCCAACCTGCAGTACTATGCCTAGGCTTCCTAATAAACATGTCAAAAAAAAAAAAATTGTAGGGTCAGGAAACCTTCCAACCAAATTCAAAGGAAGGTCTGAGTGTATGAAGCTATGTGTGCGAGGCCAAAAGTGCAGCAGAGATCACAGGACCGAGATGCCAGGAATGTAGAACATCTGCTGAGGGAAACTGCAAGTTGTGAATAGAGACACCCTGAGAAAAAGACTTGACTGATACCAGCGATGCCAGAAGGCTGGGGTTGCCTAAGCCCTTTGGGATACACATTTCACCACAATTTGCCTTGTATGATGGACATGGAGCTACAGGATTTATTTGTCCTGCTGGGTTTCAGTCTTTTTTTTTTTTTTTTTTAAGGCAGAGACTTGTCATACAGTTCAGGCTAGTCGTTAACTTAGTAAATAGCTCAGGCTGGCCTCAAACTTGAAGTCATCTTCCTACCTCTGGTTCTTGAGTGCTGGGATTCTAAGCATGTATCATGACCACTGTGGGTTTCAGTCTTGTTCTTTTCTATCCCCCTATTCTTCCCTTTTGGAATGATAACATTTAACTTCTGTCATTGTATGTCAGCAGTGTTGATTTTTTTACAGCAGCTCACAGCTCAGTTTACCTAGAGTCTCAGATGTTTAGCCTGAACTTTTCAGCAGTGCTGAAACAATTAAAACTGGTGAGTCTGAGCCAGTGTCTTCCTGCGTGGCCCAGGCTGGCCTCAAACTCATGATCCTCCTGCCTCAGCCTCCCAAGTGGTAGTACTACAACTGTCCATCACTGTCCCTGGCTAGAGAAGGGACGAAATGCGTTTTGCATAAAGAGATGAACACAAGTCTTTTGGGGGCCAGGGCAGAATGTTAGGGTTTAGATCAAAAATGTTTCTTAACCGTTGTGCTCAGAGGTGAGGCTTTGGGCAGCTGATTTAAACATGGAGGTGTGGGTATTGGAAGTGTGACTTGGAAGGGTGTCTCTCCCCTCCTGGCTTCTTGATACCATGAAGCATGTCTTCCACTAGACCTTCCACTGTGCTGCTTCTGCCTGGAAGCCAGCCAATTACCAACTGTAACTGTGAGTCAGAGTCAGTCTCTCCTGCTCCCATCTGTGGGTATCAGGTGTTGTTCCAGGTTAGGAGGACAGTGCTTCAACCACCCTGCCAGTTGAACAGCCGTACAGTCCGGGATACGGAATCCCCTCAGAAACATCGTTACTGAAACATGATAGCGCGAAATAGGTTTTAGGAGGGAGTTTTTAATGAAAGTACAAAGAGGAATGCTAGTCTCCCTCCTGTTTCATTAGTGTGAGAGCTGTACTCAGTCGGTAGAACACGAGTCCCTGTGAGACCATGCTGGGGACGCTGTCTCCTAGAGAAAGCTTGTGTGAGAAGAAACGGGGTCCACTAACACCAGCCTCGCGCTGGCATAGAACCTCTGCTTGTACTTGTGCGAAAGAAAACAAATCTCCACACTCAGTGTGACTATCTTTGGAATTCTTCATTAAGGTTTTCACAAAATACAAAGCTCAAACAATTGTCTACGTCCACCCCAAAACAGAATCAAATAAGTGGTTAGCACACAAACATAATGATCTTTTCCATTTTAAAAAATATAAATAACAGTGTTCAAGATTTTACGATTTTCTTCTCAGTGTGTTGTCTTTTTAAGGCGTTGGGTTGCAGACCCTTATTAATGACCCCTGTATCCCACTGCCCGGATATACTGCCCCCCAGCAAGGGATGCCCCTGGGGATACACTCCTGAGGGTGACACACTGGCCCACGCTGCCTTGCCTGATAAAAACCTAAGCTCCAGTCATTTCTCACAGTGTCATTAACTTTCTACCACAAAGAATAGAAAGGGGTAAGTTTCCAGCAGCATTCAAGCTCTTAGATCAATCATAAAGGGCAAGAAGGAAAAGCAGGCTTCTTCCTGGATAGAACTGTTTTCCTTTTGTCCAGGAAAAGCCCATAACCCACACAGTCTGCATGGTAGTTTGTAGTGAAATATTTTTCAGATTAAATAGTGTTGAGAGAAGTGATCTTTTTTGGCTGGGTATTGTAGAAGAGGTTAAAGTGGAGAGGTTATTGTTGAAAAGACACCACGGAAAGTACATCGGCCAACAGGTGTCTGGTCTGGGGGGTCTGGGGGTAGAGTGAGGGCCCCGACCTTGGGAGTGAAGTCAGAGGGAAGGCTTTCTAGCAGACACTTGACCTGCTCCTGGCCCAGCTTTATCTTGTCATCCAGCTTTCGCTGTTCGATAAGGAGTGTTGACTTCATTTTTACGAAATGCTGGTAATCCTGGAGTTGCTCTTCGGAGAGGTAATTGGCCAGGATGTCCAGCACCACCCGCTCCCTCCGATCCAAGTTCTCCTTGAGCTCTCGGGCATCCTCGTGCTGTCCAGCCAGGACCTTCCTCTTCTCGTTCAGAGAGCTCTGTCAGGGCAGAGTGGACAGGTCAGCAAGGGGGCACGTGGAAGAGCCAGCTCCCTGCAGACCACCTTTCACTGCAAAATACCCATGTTTCTATGTCAGCTGTGGCTCAGTTTCTACTTCAGTTGCCAGTAAAGAGACTGACATTATGAAAATCAGCTTAACGTCTTACGCTGTATGTAATTTTCTCCCCTGTAAAGTCATTTGTTAGCTTCAAGTTGAGAGGGGCTACATTCAATGGTTGCGCCAATGACTTGACTTCTAGGGTTTACACTTAAAAAAAACAGTCCTCGGCCCAGCATCGTGGTGGTGGATGAGGAAGGATGATTGCTATGAGCCGGAGGCCAGACTGAGCTACAGAGTGAGACCGTCTCCTCCTCCCCATCAAATCAAGGAACATTGTAGTATGAGTGGTTCTATCAGTGTGGCTGTTAGACCAGCAGACTTTTTAGAAACACAAATTTTCAGCTTCTGAATCAAAAACTTCAGACAACCCAGAAATCCTTTAAGAGGACTTCCTGGTGATTCTTTTACAGCTTTTAAAAATTTAAGATCCTCTTCCCTAAGCATTAACACTGGGAATATCTTATTTTTGATCTCTAAAGAAATCAATTTCTACTTTTGCAGATTTCTTTTTCAGGCCTCTGGATCAAAAATGAGATTTTGTTCATCAGGGATTGTGACTTCATACTGTCCTACCCAAGCCCAATGGTTAGAGAGCATACCTCAAGCTAATGCACTTGATAAAAATCTAACATGATTTTTAATCCAGTACGCTGACACAGAATAAATACTGTTTGTATAGTTAACATTTAACCTTTCTGAGTTTTCAAGCCAAGTGATTGGTAAAAATTAAAACAAGGTAAGACCACTTAAATAATCCTAAATAGGCTGACTTACACGGAGGGTTATCAAAGCTCCTAGGCCTTGGTCCTAAATCTCTCTAAATTATGCAGTCTAAGGGGATCAAGCGCTGGGGCCAGAACAAAGCTGGAAGGCTTATCTTAGGCACTGCACCTGAATGAAGATGGCTTTTAAAATACTGTAAGGAGAATTGTTGTGCACCTTTTGAAAAACTTAAGACCATTTTAAGCTTCCAAAATGTAGAGAGAATGTCCAGCGGTTTTGTGCACCATCATTAATGGTGCTGAACCTTCATGTGAACATTTTGCACACTGGCTTGGGAAATCAGATTCTTCTCCCCAATCTCAACTCCCAACAGGAAACCATTACTCTGAATTTGGCATTTACCAGATCACCGCTTCTTCCCTTTACTTCTACTACATTAGTCATGATGAAGCTAACACACAAATGGTAAGGAGTCCTGAGCCCGCACGTGACCTGGGAAAGCCTGTGTGTCTGACACACAGCACTTGGACTTTATCTGATCTGATGAACACTGTTGCCACTCTGGAGCTTCGACCTCGTGTTCCTTCCCTTCCTGACCCCCGAACAGTTTTGTTTTGTCATTTTTTTATTCAAATGTTAGTACCTGACCATGTTTGAGAAAGAAAAATGGGAAGACAGAAAACTCTCGTGCTGTCTCTCCCTGAGGTACTCTGAGCTTGAAGCATAGGCCTTACAGGGTGGTATGGGAGATGCCACCTGCTCTGTCTTGGTTACCTTTCTCTCCAGCTGCAAAGCAGTCATAACCTCCAGAAAAAAGATCAGGCTAATGGTGCTTGTCTTGTGTGCACGAACTTGGGGGGAAAGTGTGCCGACCTGAGTTGCGCGACCACGTACCCTTTCTTCATTACTAGCGTCTTCACCAAGGCCACTAAGGACGTTCTCAACTCGGGCCAGGCGTCCCGACAGGGACAGCAGCAGGTTCACCACCTTGTCCAGGTCGCCTATGAACATTTTGTACTTGTCGAACTCGTTGGGCTTGCAGAGCTCACTAATTCGGGCCTCCACCTCCTCTCCCAGCGCGTTGTTGAGCTGGATGTCCATGAGCAGACTCCCCTTCGCCTCCTGCAGGGTCTCGAGCTTGTGGGTGAGGCTTTCGATGAGCTCAGCCTGTAATGAGAGAGGGACACGTGACAGGCAGGTCAGCCGGCAGTGCCCAGGAACTCGCGCCTCCCCCTGCTGTCTCTGAGGACACCCCCACACCAGGTGTGTGCACCTGCCCTTTTACTGAAGCCCTCCGCCCCCACGGGCCACAGGCCTGACGACACATCTTGTCACATTTTCCACGGTGTCAGGCCATGTCATCTCTGCCTTTCCACAGGGCTTGTAAACCGCTCGTGTATAACAATGTATTTGAGACATGTTCTCATTCAGTAAGACGACACCACAGGCAAGGGGGTGGGTAGGGTGAAGGGCCTCGTTCTATAATTGGAGAAGCCAAGACTCAAGCCATGAAGGGATGTGCCTGGGGTCTCAGCTATAACGTGTAAAGCAATTACTCCCTCCACACACAGTGAGAAACTCCACTGATTATCTCGGTCTGCCCCACAATCCAGTGGATGCTATGTTATCCACACCTAGTAAGATAGGATGTGAAGATGGAGTTGGGTAAAGTTACTGCCTAGGGCACACGTGCAGCACGAGGGAGGAGCCCTCAATTCAGGCCAGTCTGGCTTTGGGCCCCCCCCGTGCAGTCTTAAATATGGCACTGGTATTTATGAGAGGAAGTTGGTCCCTTGCTCCTTCTGTGTCTCCTGCTGTCTCCAGTTTGCAATGCTATGTCATTCAATCTCTTATTACAAACTGCTATACTTGTAAAACAGGGCTACAGAAAATGTCAAGCATGTTTAGGTAAAGGAATGAAGGAGTGTCTTAGTGGTTTCAAGTCTGATCTCATTTACCTTAATGTCTGCTCAGTCTTTGCAGTGAGAGAAACTAAACTACGTGGTTTTGTAATTAGCCTTTCATCCTCCTCTCAGCTTGAGGTAGTCAGAAAAAGGCCATAATCTTTTCTCGTTAAAATATTTCTTTACCACTAAAAAGGTTCCAGCTATACACACACTCTCTAAGGCCAAGTTACATAGCTCCAACAGGAAACTTGGTTAAAAATAAAAATTGTAACCACTGGGTTGAAATATATGGAGTATGATAAAGATATGATGAATGATGCCACCAATTACCATCAAATGGGAAGACAAAGACCTTCAATATGAGAAGCAGCACATCAAGCCTTGATGGTAGCGTGTAACAAGTTTCACCTGGTTTAGTGAGGGCTGGAGATACCAATGAGAGAATATGCATTTTAAAGTGTAGCATAGGGGCCAGGGATTTAGCTCAGTGGTCCCGCTGCCTGTCTTGCAAGTGCAAGGACCCGGGTTCGATTCCCTGGTAACTACATACAATACTGGGTGTGGAGACTCACGCCCAGCAGCAACCAGTACCACATACCACAGTGCCGGGCGTGGTGGCTCACGCCTGTCATCCCAGCACTCGGGAGGCAGAGGCAGGAGGATTGTGATGTGAGTTGGAGGCTGAGCTCAGGGCCGGCCTAAACCACAAAGCGGTGTAGCAAAAAGTGTAACATAAACCATTGATTAACATAAAATCTTGTCAATTTCACTGGAGTTGTGTGATGGTGCCACTTCAGCTTAGCCTTCTTTAATGGCAGGGTCTCACGATGTGGCCCAGGCTGGCCTCGAAGTCAGTGATCCTCCTGCCTCAGTCTCCTACATGCTGGCCTACAGGTACATGCCACAATGCCTAGCTAGAGTCCAGCTTTGTAAGAAATGCCATCATGGGAACTCAAGGTGGGGGTCTATGGTTGAACCTGAGGCCAAGTGTCCAACAGAGAGGATAGGGGAAAGTGAAATAAAATGAATTACAAAGTGTTAGATATATGTGCCAAATCCCCACAGTTGAATGTAATCATTAAGTACTGCAGACATACCAATAAAAATTAAAAAGTATATCATCAAGAACCAACACAAAAGTGACAGATTTGTAATTTTTTTGTTCTGGGAACTGAACTTAGGGCCTGGTGCTTGCCAGGCCATTTTTTTTTTTTTTTAGGTTTTTGGAGACAGGGTCTCGCTTTGTGGTTCAGGCTGGCCCTAAGCTCAGCCTCCAACTCACATCACAATCCTCCTGCCTCTGCCTCCCGAGTGCTGGGATGACAGGCGTGAGCCACCACGCCCGGCACTGTGGTATGTGGTACTGGTTGCTGCTGGGTGTGGGTCTCCACACCCAGTATTG
>PVIR01013551.1:0-42070 GCA_004026965.1 Petromus typicus
AAAAAAAAAAAAAAAAAGAATTCAAAGAATCAGAATGTCCCGTATACTGCTGGGATGAAAGTCAGAATACTGTTTCTGGAAGGTGAACACCCATGGACCAAGCAAACTCGTGTATTCAGGACTTTATTGCAGGGAAATATTATGGCTATTAAGAAAGAAGTTTAGGGGGCCGGGGAGTTAGCTCAGTGGTTCCAGCGCCTGTCTCGCAAGCGCAAGGACCCGGGTTCAATTCCCCGGTAACCACATAACAATACTGGGTGTGGACCCAGCAGCAACCAGTACCACATACCACAGTGCCGGGCGTGGTAGCTCACGTCTGTAATCCCAGCACTCGGGAGGCAGAGGCAGGAGGACTGTGATGTGAGTTGGAGGCTGAGCTCAAGGCCAGCCTGAACCACAAAGCGAGACCCTGTCTCCAAAAACCTAAAAAAAAAAAAAAAAAAAAAAAGAAAGAAGTTTAGGGCCGGAGATTTAGCTCAGTGGTTCCGGCGCCTGTCTTGCAAGCACAAGGACCAGGGTTTGATTCCCTGGTAAACCACATACAATACTGAGTGTGGAGACTCACACCCAGCAGCATCCAGTACCACATACCACAATGCCAGGCGTGATGGCTCATGCCTGTCATCCCAGCACTCGGGAGGCAGAGGCAGGAGGATTGCTGTGATGTGCGTTGGAGACTGAGCTCAGGGCCAGCCTGAACTACAACGCGAGACCCTATCTCAAAAAAAAAAAAAAGTTTAGCTACCAGGATATCCTTAATGTCTAACAATAGGGAGTTGATTAAATAAATCATGAATCGTCCTAGCTGCTTTAAATATGTAAATGAACATTTAATGACATAAGTCCTTATGAAATTGTGTTACATGAGAAATTAGGTTATAAAACAGTAGGCATATTCATCAAGGCTCTTAAGAACAAGGCCAGACTTAAGAACAAGACCAGGACTGACTTTCCAAACCACCACTTAGTTATGTGACCTTTGCCATCTCCCCTCATTTTTCTGTAGCTCAGTTTTGTCCTCTGTAAAATAGGGTTGTACAGTCCCTGCCTCCCTGGGCAGCTGTAAAGGTGAACCGAGCTAACACACTCTAATGCATCCAGAGAGTCACCTGGCACAGGGAAAGCTCGAAGAGCCAGTTACTGTTAATAGCACTGGTATTCACTGCCAGCACATTAAGTCAACTGTTAAGCTAATTTAAGAAGCAAAGGTGGGAAGGGAACCGTCCAGGCAGGACCACACCCGACGCATTCCACAGAGCGGCCCTGTGATGTCAGCTCTGACCCCACAGCCTGCACTGCGAGTCCTCAGGCACAGGCCCTTGCACACTGCCACAGAACAGCTGTCTCTCCTGCCCCGGGAACCGGATGCAGCTGCCACGGCTGCTTGCCCTGGCCGGAGAGGACTCTGCGTCACCCCCGCTGCTCTGAGTCACCAGCTCCGAGTCCAAGTCCAGAGAGGACACATCTGCTGGGCCCTGCCAAGTGCCCCGCACCCCACAGCGGGCAGCAGAGAAACAGCAGCAGGCATTTTCATCACAGAAAAGGAGACAGAAACACAAACTCAGGGATCAAACATATATTGGGCAACAAGAACAAAAAACAACAGAAAGGATCCCCCTTATATTTTAAAAAGCATAATCAGGATGTGTATCTACATGGAAGAAAAAGAGTAAGAATGTACACTAGAGTATTCATCATCATTTCTGAGTCGACCATTCCGGCTGGTTTGATGTTTCAACTTCTTTATATAACTATCTGAACTTTCCGTGGTATAGAAAACCCTTTTCTTTTTTTAGAGCGATACTAGGCAATATCAGGTCTCCACTGTGGAGAGAAACTCCTTTGGAAATGCTCTGATGGCTAGTGTTAGGCTACAGCTCTTGCTGTGCGAGGTGTAATAACAGGCCAGCAGCACCAGCTGACTTCAGAGCCCCCTGGAAAGGCAGAACCTCAGGCTCCCTCCCCAGTCCTGAAAGCAAAGCTACGACTAGGAACATACTACAGCAGCAAAACCAGAAGGAGGCTACTGCCATCCAGACCAACAGCGCTGGAGACTCGGATCAGGCGCTTTGCACAGTTTTATCTTTTTTCAGATAGCTACATTTTTTTTTCTTCTTATATACACTACTAAAACAGAATGAAACAAGGGATAAGAGAGTAGATGTGTAGCAGAGAAGTACAAAACTCTGAACTCTTTCAGTTATAGAATTATATGTACATTCACACTTATCTTTAGCCACACAGAATTTAAAAAATAAGCGATTTGAATACACTCCATGTTTAAATACTTCTAAATTATTACAGCTTTAAGGAAAAATTTTTTTACTCTCCCAAACCATTATGATCATTATGTTAATGAATTTATATTTAGGCCAAGGTGAGTAACAATAAAAGAACTTGATAATGTATTTTAAAGACATGAGCAAGAGTTTTGAAATGTAGTTACTGAATAATGACTAGTTCTGAAAGGCATAATTGTAAGCCTTCCACTCTTTCAATGCTATAATTAAAACAAAAATGAAAGTAAATCCAGAGAGCATACACATGGACCTGAGTCACATCAGGACATATAATTTGCTTTTTGTATGTATCAGAGACCAAAGTCTGCACTTACCTGCTAAAGATTAGAAGGATAAACTAGTTTTTTAATGTTAAAAGATAGACAACTAAGTCAAGTGAAATGTTGATTCCGGGAAAGGAGTTATGATACTACATCAGTACACCTTAATCCGCAGAGTGTTTTACTATTTGCAAAGCACTCTGTCTCTACTTTAAATTCATAGATGAAGAAGCCCCATCTCCAGAAGTAAGGGTAGGAGGGTAACCCAAGGTCATCCGCCCAACAAGCTGGTACCAGAGCAAAAACCACCCTCATTTCCTAGTTCCTGGCTTTTTACATTGTACCAGTTCGTGCTCTTTTCTTGATAAACAGTTGAAGGAAAATGCTTTTCCCATATGGGAACCAAAGATAGAGAGTAGTGACTAGGCAAAGGCGCCAGTGTGGGACTAACCACTGCTGTCCCCATGTAATGTTGGAAAGAACAAAAAACAGACGTTGATTCCAAGTCAGTGGGTGATGTGCTTGTAGTTGACTGGGTCCCTCTATCGACTCCCCCATAGGGCCCAGTGGATCTCCTGGCTGTCCTGTCTCACCTCACCAGAGAGCAGGCCAGGCAGGAAGAGGAACACCTGTAACTGGTTTGATTAGAAACTGGAAAGAAGAAAACTTAGGTTGTGACCTTAATTTAGGCTCTGGGGTCTTGGTAGATGTTTTAGGTGCTGTCTCTTTGCTGAGACACAGGACCTGATACACACAACACACAAGAGAGTTGGATTTCTGTCTGTTTGTTTTGTTTGGCTTTGTTTTGAGGTACAAGGGATCAAATTCTGGTCCTTGTGCTCCCAAGGTAGGCGCGGTACCACTTGAGCTAAATCTCCGGCCCAAGAGAGATGTTTATTTAGGCTCCATTTTCAATCGCAAGCTCCCAAAAAGAAGCAGAGACAGAGCATATGGCGGAGAAGAGGCTGCTCACCTCCAGCTGGCCAGGAAGCACAGCGTGTCAAAGAAGTGAGCTACACCCTTCCAGATCTCCCTCAGTGACTCACCTTTTCCTACTGGACCCAAATCCTAACTGCAAGTCAGCTATCATAGCCCCCAAATCCATTTTCCTCCTGAACCCAAGAGGCTTTGGGCCATTTTAGATCAAAATCATAACTCTAGACATCAGTTTGTAATGTGATCTTTGCTGCCGTTCTCCTAGGTAAACCTAGAACAAAAGATGGTGTAACAGGATTGAAAGATAGGAAAAACAGATTTTCATTGTGCTTCGTGACCTTCCATGGCTGGTTTTTCCAAATGGTGCTTACGAAACATTATATCTTTTTAAAATGACCCTAAAAGAAATGTGGGAAAACAGATGGACGATTCGCAGAAGAGAAGAGAGCTAGCAGGATGCGTGAGGAAGGTCCACTTCACTAGCAGCTGAAGAAAGTGCTTAAAACAAGAAACTGCCACTTTTCAGTAGAAAGGTGACTTGGTACCACCTTTTTAGAGAGAAATCTGACCATACAGAGCGATTATTCCTGAGAAAAGAACATCAGTCATTGCCTACTAGCTAAGTTGGTATTAGAGTCTGCATCTTGGGCCTTTACCCCAGGGATACAGACTCGATGATGGACAATAAAACCAAAGAGAGTTTGTCGTTATCTCCTGTCCTCTGTTGCCTCCAACTCCTCCGATGTGGTAGGTGAGAAAACAAGGTCCTGCCGCAGTGACAGCACAGGTTCTTTTCTCACTCCTGGGAGGCAGATGCAAAGTGTGTTCTGACAGCAGTGGCTACTGGAGCACTGGGGACCTAAGGGTCACCCAGCAGCAGCAGCAGCCTGCTGGAGCAGGCTGTGGCAGGAGAACCAGGAGCTCACATGGTTGGACCTACCCAGTGTCAGCAACGCCCAGCCCACGCCTTCAAATTCCACTGCTAGAAGGCCCTAGCAGGTCCCTACATTCAAACTATTGCACTAAAAGAGAGCTGTTGGATCTTGCTTAGCATTTAAACCTTACTGGTTTCAGATAAGAGACAGTCCAGAAGCAAAAAGGAGAGTCTTATTCTAAATTCCCTAAAAATGACTATGCTCCACAAAAGATTTCTTTTTAAATTGTGGTAATTATACGTTCATTGTAATCTATAAAGGGGAAAGACTGAGAAGAATCGAAATGGCCAATCAAGAGAGTGCACTTGGTAAGGGAGGTGGGGTGTGCAGTTTAGTGGTCCTGCACCTGCCTGGCAAGCATAAGGTCCTCAGTTCAATCCCCAGTAGAGGGGGGGAGTGTGCTATGGTCATTGCCAGGGGCAAAGAGGAAGTTGTTCAATGAGAGCAGTTTCAGTTTTGCAAGATGAGAATATCCTAGAGCTCTGTTGCACACGGTGCACCAAGATAACACTTGTGCTCTGTGCTTAGACGTGGCGAAGGTGGTCAGAGGAGGAGCCTGTGCACCCGTCCACCAAACATGGGCAACGCTCGTCCTGTGACAGGAAGTTCAAACACAGAGCACAGAGGCTTCAGTTACAGATCAGCAGCCTCCACCCTGGGCTGCCCACTTAGTGCAGATGGAAAAGGAGCCAGACGCAGGCTGCAGCTCCCTGAGCAATCTAAAGTTGAGATGGATCAATCTGTAGCCCCAACATTAGTTCATCCACAGCTCCAACAATGGTGAGAATGACAGTTAAAGAAATAAAATAAAATGAACCACAGCAAGCAGGTATCTGGGAGAGACAAGCAGAATTGGAAATAGGGAATGTATTAGTTTCTTTCCCGCTCTGCTCTCCTGCCTGGGCCCAAGGCCACCTGGAACCAGGCAAGGACAAAAAGCCCTCTGGGGAATGAAACCTTCTAGTTCTTGCCTGAGGAGCAAGAGAGGAGAGGCCTAGGGCTCAGAATTTTTTTTTTTAATTGTTTTAAATAAAATAACAAGAGAAGCATCTATTTCTGTCTTTCTTTTCTCCTCCCCCAGGCTCCCAGGAGCAGCAGTCTTGGCAGCAGCTCTGAGGCAAAAGCAGGGAGTCCCAGGCTCTCAGGCCGGGAGGGCTAAGAGGGTTCCTGAGAAGCAAAGACAGTCTGGGGTACAGCGGAGGGCGCGACGTCTCAGGGACGGAGAGTGGGCGTGGCCTGACGTGGCGCACTGCCCGTGGAGATCTGATGGACCTGGCACTGGAGGGAGAGGAAGCCTAGACTCAAAAGACGTCTGCGCGGCCCTTCGAGGCTGCTCATTTATCTATCCTTGGAAACTATTTGTGGCGTCATACTCTAAATGGTTTCTCCTCACTACTGAATGATCACGAATTGCTGAGAATGCTCGCAGTGGTCTGTGGTAGAGGACAGTTCTGAAGGTAGAGGGCGTCTCCTCCTCGGTGGGAAGGAAGGAAGGGGGATCGGAGGCTGGGCTGCTGAGACGGAGCTCTTCGGCTCCAGCCTGAGTACTGCTTCAAGTAACTGGCAAAACTTTCCATTTCCTCACACACTTTAAAATTTGTGTCTAGACTTCTTCATCACAAACTTGTTAATGGCCAAGGATGTATTTTCTGCTGAATTATAACTTTTGACATATTTAAAACTAGTAGACTTCTTAAACACAAGAGACTGAATGTAAGCATGACACTAGAAATATGACACTATCCTTTATTTTTTAAATATTTTAAAAACTCTTCCATTGTCAGAAATTTTACATCATTTCCTTTCTTCCTTGAACTCGTATTTCCACTCCCCTTTCCCACCAAAATGATACCCGGTTATATGATAGTTTGATCCTTGAAAATATTGTGTTGGTCACTCAGTCATAGTTCTTTGCAGTAAAATATGCACATTAACTGAAATATTTTCTGATTCTGTAATGTTATGAATTACCATTTCATGTGGAATTATTAGTCATATATGGACAAAATTGATCAATTGACCTAAGTAGCATATTTAGATAAGCGTAGATAAGCAAGATAAAGATTTCTCTAGGCATGGTTTTACAGTGCTGTAATCACAGCACTCTGAGAGGCTGAGGTAGGAGGGTCACAAGTTCAAGGCCAACCTGGAGAACTGTCACTCAGTGAGATCCTGCCTCAAAAATAAAACTAATTTAAATGGGGGAGGTGTAGGTTGGGGAGATAGCTCAGTTCCAAGACCCTATGTTTAATCCTTAGAACAGAAAAAAAAAAAAATGATTTCATTGTAAATGCATCTTCTAATGAGAGAGCCTGCCTTTTTTCAACCAGTTGATGTATCTGTAAGTTAGTATTAATTATAGTTCCAATTAGACATCCATTTTATTCTTTTTATTTTTTTAATTCAAACCTTTATTGGTACATTATATACACATCATGATTACACTCAACAAGGAGAATTTGCACCAGTATATGACACAACTTAATTCTCATTTTTTCCTATTCCTTTACCCACACTACAACCCCATCCCCTATATACATAAGCTTTGTTTCTTTTTTTATTACCATCTCATTATTTTTCCCCTCGTTATTTACCCCTATACCCCATTTCCCTTTGAATATTTTCTATTTCACAATATCTGCTATACATTCTAGAACTCATTTACATCTTCATTTTCTCATACCAGAGAAAAGATAAGATATTTACACATCTGTGACCTATTTATTTCACTTATGAGTATGTCCTGAAGGTATGGCCATTCTGAAGATGACTCATTCCTATCATTTTTATGGCAGAGTAATACTCCATTCTGTAAAAGAACCACATCTTTATCCATTCTCCAGTTGATGGACATTTTGGTTGTTTCCAAGATTCAGCTATCACAAACTGAGCTGCTATAAACATGGGTGTACATATGTCACTGTAATATGAATCTTTTAATTCTTTTGTAAATATACCTAGCAGAAGAACAGCTAGATGAAATGGGACCTCTAATCCTAGATTTTTGGGTTTGTTTTTTGTTTTTTTGTTTTTTTTTGAGACAGGGTCTCACTTTGTAGTTCAAGTTGGTCCTGAACTCAGCCTTGAACTCAGCAATCCTCCTATCTCTGCCTCCCAAGTGCTGCGATTACAGATGTGAGCCACCATGTCCAGCACTGCAATATGTGGTACGATTGCTGGTGGGCGGGAATCACCATGCCTGGTATTGTTGTATGTGGTTACAGAGGATCGAGCCTGGGCCCTTGTGCTTGCAAGACAGGCGCTGGAACCACTGAGCTAAATCCCCAGCCCTCTAATCCTAGTTTTTTGAGGAATCTTCACACTGATCTCCACAGTGGTTGTACAAGTCTACACTCCCACCAACAGTAGAGAAGAGTTCCTTTTTCTCCTCAGCCTCAGCAACATTTGTTGCTGGCTAATTCTGAGATAGCAGCCACTCTTTGTGGTGTGAGGTAAAATCTTAGTGCTGTTTTCATCTGCATCTCTCGAATGACTAGTGATATTGAGCATTTCTTCATATGCTTCTCAGCGGCTTTCACTTTTTCCTCTGAAAAATGTCTGTTCATTTCAGATGCTCATTTTTTAATTGGGTCTTTAAATTTGGATGAGCTGATTTTTTTAAGCTTCTTATATATTCTAGATAGTAGCCCTTTGTCTGAGAAACAGCTGGTAAAGATCTTTTCCCATAGTGTTGGTTGCCTTTTCACTCTGCTGTTTATTCCCTTTTAAAATATAAGCTCTGGAGGAAAAAAAAAAAGTTTTCATACTAACGAGTAGATAGAACTGGACAAGTTTATGACAGCAACATCCTGCAATTACTTGAACAGCTTCAGAGCTATGTGAGTAAAATCACACAGTACCATGCCATCAAAACCTGTGTCCATGAATCACCAGCTGACCGCTCAATTAAAACTCCTCCTTTCACTCTGTCAGAAAAACTGAAAACCTTCTGGGTTGTCAAACCCCTTGTTACCTAGCTATTATTATTCCCCCTCAACGCCCACACTGGGAATTTGAATCATGTTTTTGCCTGGCCCTCCAGCTCCTCCCACACCAGACGTGTGCTGCTGAACACCTCCCGTCCTGGCACGGGTGGTCCAGGAAGGAAGCTGCGCAGAGGGGAGCGGGCAGAGGGGCAGAGGTGTGGAGGGGGGGCGGAGGTGTGGAGGGGGTCAGTGCCCGGCTGATGCACGGAGCTCCCTCCAGCCTTGCGGGCTCCATAGAGAGGGCTGAGGCTCGCCAGCGTTTCCACACTGAAGCCCTCCCCGGCTGGAGAGAAGGAAAGAGAAAGAAAGGAAGAGAAGGAGAAAGGGAAGAAAAGGGAAGGAAGGGAAGGAGGGATGCAGCAAGAAAGGAAAGGAAGAGAAAGAAAAAGAAAAGAGGAAGGATAAAAATAGGAAATAGAAACGCAAGAGTAATTTGGAAAGTTGTGGGAAAAATATCAACCTGGTCCTTAAGAATAAGGAACATCCCCCAGTCCTGGTGGGGTGCAAGCCGCGGGGGGAGCTCGACTCAAAAGGAACCCCGAAGGGAGGGAGAGGACTGACCTTCACTGTGCCGGCGCTCACACACTCACCAGGCCCAGCCCTTCGCTGAGGTTCCCGCGCCAGCCAGTGCCCTCCCTGCTTCCTTCCGGTCCTGGGATTCAGCGGATCTCTGTTCCCTCCCTCTCCCACCGCTTTGCCTTTTCTCATGCCCATGCCCATGCCCGTGCTGGGCCAGCCCTGAAGCTCGAGTGGGTTACTCAGATCCCCAAGATCGGTACTTGTAGGGGCTGGGAAGCAACTCAGAGGAGGAACACCAGCCTGCCGTCCACAGGACCTTGGGTTCAATCTAGTCATACACATGCGTGTGGAGATAAACACACGCATGCACACGCATGCGCACACACACACGCGGAAAGAATAAGGAATTCTTCCTCCTTGTAGTGATAGAAGGAGGAGGGCTGAGGCCTAAGCACAGGAGCCACAGTCTGGACAGCTCAGGCAGTGAGAAGACCCTTTCCGAATGATACACAAATGTAACTGCTTTTACATGTGCCCCAATGTCAAGTCTGTTAGGAAATGTTAAGGTAATTTATCAAATCATAAACCAAAACATCTAAGTAAAATTCCAGTGCACTGCCTGGAAGTTACATCTGACCTACAGACATCTCCAAAATAATTTGTTTACAATAACTAAAATTTTGCAAATAATGCCAGGCGTGGTAGCATGGCCAATCTCAGGTGACTCTCAGCAGATGTGCCTGTGGTTGCACTATGTCATTTTCCCACGTTTGTATTGGAAAGCCTTTGGGAATCAAATGGTTATATGATGAGGGCAAGAGCCAAACTCCCGTTCACACTTCCACCTCTGCAACCAGAGCTAGATCATTTCTAGACTTTAGAACGGGAAGAGAAGTAGGCATGGACCAAGATTAATTTTCTGTCATCTCTGACTCTAGCCTTCCTACTGAAGCTTATGTAAAAAATAAGCTCACAGAATTGCAAGCATTTACAAAAGTATGGTGATGTTTCTGGGAGCCTAAATTTACGGAGCTTTATTTTTCTTTGCCAACTATTTCTTCCTGTGAAAACAAAGTCATTGGATGCTTAGGTTATTCCTAGAAGCACGTTGTGAAAATAAGTATAAAAATTCTAAAAAGCTGTAGGAGTTGTTGAAGAGGTATAAACATTTGTCATTTCTTTTCTTTTAAATGGAATCAATAAGGTTCCAGAGATTTTTCAGATGCCAGTGATAACTTCAACCAGTACAACCACTATAGAAATCAGTATAAGGATTCTTCAAAAACTTGGAACTAGAAATTCCATTCAACCCAGTTACTTCTTTTCCAGATATGTTTCCAAAAAAGAATGTATTGTATTGCAAAGAAACATGCATACCCATATTTATAGAAGCACAATTCATAATAGGTAAGCTTTGGAAATGGCCTATATGTCCATCAGCAGATGAATAGATAAAGAAAACGTGGTGTGTACACACAGTGGGGGTACAGTGCAGTACTTTGCCATAAACAAGAATAACTTTGAGTCATTGTAGGAAGATGGATGCACCTTAAGACTATAATATTAAGTAAAATAAATTAGTCACATAAGTTTATTGCATCATTTCACTTATATGAAAAACTCAAATATAAATAAAGAGAAAATAAAAGCTAGTTAATTGGAAGAGAGGAAACAGATTTTTCTGGAAGGGAAAGGCAGCCCAGAGATGGATGGTGAGGAAGAGAGGGGGAAAGACACGGCTGGAAAAAGGAACTAAGATGTGTTATGTATATGTACCAGCTCCCCACGCATAATGTAAACATTATATACTACACACGTTAAGCTATGTTTGCAGACAGAGGTACTGTGTGTTGGGCACTATGTTAAGTCCAGCAAGAAAAGGACGGTAGGGCATAGTCCCTTCCTGTGGGGCATCTTAGCGTAGAGAAAGACAGATGGCTACACTGGAGGACAGTGACAGGCCTTGAGAATCAGAGGAAGCAGTGACCATGGCATGGGTGTGGGTTGCACAAGTGCAGCTCCTGGCACAACAGCAGGTTGCAGGAAAGAGTCCAGATGAGGGGAAGAGGTATGACAGAGGATTCCTGGATGAGTCAGAGTTTCTCTATGAACAACTGAAGAAAGTCATTCCAAGCTGCAGTGCTATCGATGCAGAGCAATGGAAGTGTGATAAGCAAGCAAAGAGACTTCCAAGAAGTAAAACTATCCCAGTGCAACCAAACAGTGGTGACTTCCAGGAAGTAAAACTGTCCCAGTGTGACCATGCAGTGCTGTTGGAGAGCAGAAAAAGAGCTGGTAGAGAAAGCTGAGCAGTGGACAGAAGTCAGATGTCAGAGAACTTTCTCATCACACTGACCGCTGAAGTTTCATTCTGAAAGTAATGTGAACTCGTGGACGAGTTTGTAACAGCAGAGGGCCACCGTCAGATTGTACCAGGCAGTCAACTTGTTGACAAAATGGAGACTCGGTTTTGGGAACAGACTAGTTAGGAGAGTAATGCAGGTAATCGAGGGAGAAATGACAGTAGGAGGAGTATAGGCACAACAGTGAGGACAGAAAACAGGTTGTGCCCCAAGAGATTTAGGACACAAAATCAGTGAAGCCTGATCATATTTTTGCATGTGAAGAGTGAAGGTCTTTCTGGTCATGGTGTTTATAAATGCTCATTAGAATTCCTAATCTCCTTCACTGGTATAAAACTCAGATTAAAACAAATAATACCCATTTTTCTTTTTGAGTGCTAAAATTAGGAGTTGAAATTGTTCCCCTTTCTTGAAGGACTAGATTCTGATGATCTCAGTTGAACATTCAGTATATCTTTGTCTGAACATGAAACTACCATTTGGTGAGAAGGTGACAAAACCGAGGGATGTGGTTGTTTAGAATTATAACAATTTCACATATCTGCCACAACAATCTGCTGAACCTGTTCATACGCCCACCTCTTGTCATTATTAATAGTCTTTTGCTTTCTCAATTTTCCACTCAAACCTCATTTTTTAAAAAAAGATAAGGTTGATCACTTTTACAGTCAGTTTTTACAGTGTTTCTGTTCTGTTTTTTAAAAAATAGTAAAAGTTATCCTAAATGTCCGAAATTGGAGTTGAGTAATATCATCAAACTTCTTAAATGTATCAGAAGGAGATAGAAGAATTATAGTGTAAAATGACTATAAGTTTAGGACTGAAGTCATATGCTATGATAGAAGTAAC
Source organism: Petromus typicus (assembly GCA_004026965.1). Taxonomy (NCBI): domain Eukaryota; kingdom Metazoa; phylum Chordata; class Mammalia; order Rodentia; family Petromuridae; genus Petromus; species Petromus typicus. The sequence continues at coordinate 12,149 of PVIR01013551.1, forward strand.
GAAGTAAATTCACTAATGTCAACTTACATAAATTTAAATAAACAAGAAAAGCATAGCTCAATAGAGTTTATGGAGATTAAACTGTAAAGCATGATGCTAAATTAATAAATACTAAATTAATAAACTTCTGCAAGTTTATTGAATAACCTCATTGTCATATAAAACATTTCAGAAATGTTTTTAAACAAATTTCCTTTTTCTTCCTATGCCCTTGAATTTAATGTAAATGTACTGTTTCTATAATATTTAGAAATCTATTACCAGCAGCACTTAATAAACAAGGAAGGAATGATAGGAAACGGAACTGAGAAATTCCTGACCCCACTAATAGTTCTCTAAAAGACTTAGAATTTCCAAGACAAAAATTGGAGGCTTGGTTTACACAATAGCTATGTTCCTGTAACTTGAATTTTCAGAAGAAATCAAGGAGATTATTTTGCTTAACTCCTAATATTAAGGAACTGAGGACTAGGAAATTGATCTGATGTAACCGGAGTGACACAACTGGTTGGTAGCAGTTCTAGAATCTAGCTCAGAGCACTTCCTGAGTTCCTGCCTGTCTCTTCCAAGACCTTATCACCTCAGCTGAACAAAGAAGTTTCAACCAGCAAAGCAGTTCTTGAAAGAAAATATATTCCAGTCATTATATCTGTCAAATTAGACAAAGCTAAAAAAATTTAAAAGTTGGGTGGGGGCATAGTCTGAGTTGATCGAAAGGTTGAAATTGAAAATAATTCAAAGGACTTTTTTCTTTAGCGTAAAAACAGTGATGCTGCTAAGCTGACCAGGCTCAGTCAGAGGTCCGAGGGCTCTGTGTTAGGAGCTGGAGTGGGTGGCGTTGAGCTGAGGGGTCTCATCTTGCCCTGCATCGTGGGGATCTCAGGCCAGCCAGCTTCAGTCTAATTTTTGATTTTTGGAAGTTCTAATTACGCTGTAACTGTAATTGTGAAAAATCTCCAGCAAAAGAAACCTGTCGTTGGAGACCTGACAGAAAACTGTGGAGGGTTCCGGGGGAGCACCAGACAGGATTGTTCTTGGTCTTTCATCTGCTCATCTTTCTTCTCCACAGAACCTAAAAAGAAAGGAAGAGGCACTGACAAGACGCACAAAAGGTTTGGACTCACTGAGACTCCTGGGCACCGTGCATAAAATGCAAATGTGGTTACTTAATTCTTGATCACGCAGTTCCTTTTTACAAATGTGTGTTGGGAGTGATTAAACCGAGGCACATTTGGCCACTCAGAAACAGGCATCTCAAGGGCTGGTCGGGGCTCCATGCCAAGGACAGTTCAAAGCCATAAAACAATCCCTCCAGCCTTGGGGCTGAGCCATTACTGTCTGAGCATTAGCTGTTCATTAATGAAGAACTCACCTTCTGAGCACTGCTCCTGTGCTGAAAATCCCCTCACCAAGTGCTGGCTATTCCTGGTGAATAAGGAGAGGAAGTGACATTTAAGGGCCTACACTGTCTTGAGTGCTTCCTCGTTCTCACGGAACCTCTGTACAACATGTATTTCCCCACTTCAGTAATGAGAAATGCAGAGAGTTGCTCTGGGTCAGCGGTCAGCAGACACGGCTGGCTCCTCTACCACTGTGCACCTCTGCCCACTTCATGCCCAGCCCCCAGCTGTGCCCAGGCTTGGCACAGGGCCAAGCTATGCTCAGGGCTTCTGTTGTAGCCACCTGTCCTCAGAGCCAGTCCTCCACCTGCTCAGTTCTTTACCCATCAAAGAGAAGCCAGAGGATTCCAAAACTACTCCACAGTGAAATTATGCTATAAAACCCAGCATCCTTTGCATATGAAGAGTATAGGCCTTGCTAGGGTGTGGTCTATGCCCATGTCCCCGGGCATTTTCACATCTGCTGGCTATCCCTGACTCTAAAGGACCAGGAAACACACCAGCTCTGATGCACTAAGTCTGGGCTGAATGTTTAAGGAGTGCAGTTGGATGGTGACCGGAAACACTTCCTTCACGGCCATCAGACCAGACAGAAGCCCAGCCTCACTGCCCTGAGGTTGTCAGACACCAAGAGACACAAAGTCACAATGCCAAGGCAGATGTGGTGACACGTGACCAGGGCAGGCTGCAGGCCACACAGGTGTTCTGAAGCATGTGTTGGCGTGTCCTTTCAAGCCACCTACTGTCATAGACTGAAGAAGGCTTCTAGAGTCAGCCCAGTCCCAACTGAGCAGCGCCGCCAGACAGCAGAGCACCCAGCAGCCTCTGGTTTGCTCAGCAGTGGCTTCCCTGCTGTCTGGCTTTCACGTGCAGTGGGACCACGCATGATGGAACATGAGGCATGTCCTTGCAGCACCATGGACATGCTATGCTCTGCATTTAAAGCAGAGCTTCTGGGCCTCTGCCTCCAGGAAATGGGGCCTCAGGTCACCTAGAATGACAATGGTACCCTCCACATCCAAGCAGGTTGCCTTGGGCACTACACAGGCCCACATGTTCATGACACTCTACCTGGAGTAAGACCCGTAACAGAGTATTTTCATCAGTCACAAACCTGAGTAGTTGTGAAGAGTCATAGACCAACATCAGGGTAAAATTCATCCATATGAACTACTCCTTATACGCACATGAAGAAATGCAAGGAATAAATGTGTTTAAAACAAATAGGTAAAAACTGAAAAAGGTTTTCTTTACCAAAAATGAGAGGACCCACAACATGATTTCAAAGTACCATCTGTACCCCCAGGGATTTTCCAAATTCCAAGGCCACACTGATAACTAAAGTTGTGTAAGACTGAGATTACCTTCCTGCACATAATATTTTTAAAAATTACAATATTCAGTGTGGAAAGGCTACATTGATATGGGCTTTCACGTGGCCGGTTAGTGAAAATATAAGTTCCTGTGAGCACTCCTAAAAGTAATTCACCAGTGTATTTCTGAAGCTTTACAAATCCTCATCCTGTCTCAGAAAGTACAATAACAGCACGAGAACTTCTGAGTAGGCTCACTTTGTTTTAAAAATCTATCCAGATGACTCCAATTTGTACTTGAGAGTCAGTGCCCTGGAGCTTCTCCCAACACAGTGCTAATGACCGACCATAGCCTGTAGAGCCAATCTTTAGCCCTAGTTCAAACGTAGAAGCCCAGGCCCAGTGCAGTGGTATCGGAGGTGAGGCCTCAGGAGGTGATCGGGTCCTGAGATCAGAGCGACTGTAACATGAATTCTTTATAAAAGGGACTCCTTGCCCCTTCTGCCTTCTGAGGTTACAGTGTGAAGGCCCCGCCCATAACCAGGAAGTGGGCTCCGCCCCCCAGGTCTGCTGAGGCCTTCCTTGATCTTGGGCTTCCAGCCTCCCAAGCGGAGACATAAATTTCTACTGATCATGAGCCCACCAGCGTCTTGTAAATGGACGGAGCACCATCTATAGGCAGATGAGTCTTAACATTTGGACCCTGGGACAATATTCTTAATGCCAAGCCCACATAACTAACAATTTGATTGATATTCCCCTTTTGATATATGGTAGATCCTTCCAAGCAAATATGTTTAAGTTCAGAAAGTTCTCCTCCAAATTTCTACGTCGAGTGACTTCAGTCTTCACAAATAGCTCTGTCATTTCCGCTGAGTGAAAAACTGGACATCCTCTTTGCCTCTCTCTGCTCTCTTCTACCTCACCTACGTATCCAGTCAGGTATTCTTTCCTAAAGATAGAAGACATTGCTGTTCCTTCAAAATCTGTTTATTGAAGCCATACCTTCCCCCTCTGTGGCTGTTCTGGGATCTTCAGGAGGTCGCTAAGGTTAAATGGCTAAATGAGGCCAGAATGTGGGTATCCTAATCCCTGAGATTTCACACACACACCACAAGAGCTGGGACCTGCACTTGGGTACGATGCTCCACGCTCCACGCAGGTGCCGCACAGGCCCCTGCTCAGCACACAGGCTTCCCAGACTTCCCTGGTGCTCACCCGCCTACTTTTTGGTTTAAACTTAAAAGCTGTGGGTGAGAAGTGTCTCTTGTTGGCTTCCTTTGAGGCCCCTTTTCCAGCTTTCAAGAGAATACCTCTTGGCTCCCAGCCCATGAGAAGAGAACAGGAGGGTAGTAGTTACAGGACTAGAGACACATCAACTAATACTGAGCAAAATCCTCCTCAGGCTGGGCTCACAGGCGCTGCGCCGTGCGGCCTCTCCCGCTCTCCCCCCTGCGCCCTGTCTCTGGGGGAAGCTGCTGACTGAGTCCCTTTGTCCCTCCCACGTTCGGGCCTGTGCACACACTGTCCCTTCTACCCAGATGCTTTCATTTTAACCCTTCCTTTTGTGTGACCACCATTCATATCTCAGTATCAACTTAATTTCCTTAGGAAGGGGATACCATTGGCCACTTTTATAAAGAGTACATCTCCTGTCATACATTGCCATCATACTTAGAATTCCTTTCAACTTGTAATTTCAATCACTGTCTATCTACTTTTAATGAAATTTAGGCTATAAATTCCATGTGCCTGTTGTGTTCTTAAATATAACCTCAGTGTGTAGAGCCTGGTAAGGGTTCAGTGAGTATAACTGATGACAAAGTTAAATCCTTTTTTGTATGGATTTCAAAATCAAGGACCTCATGTTATGTTTCTTTATCCCAAGACCATTATATATATAATATATATAGTGTATGTATACATATATACATATATATGCACATACATATTTCCCATTTGAATACACCATTCTGAATGTATCGTGATTTTATTAATACCATGCAACCAATACAAATTTGGAAGTAAAGTTCTTTGCTGACATATAGGCATCACCCAATTAATCTAATCTGGATTAAATTTTATTTTTTCAGTGGTGAGAGTTGAACTCAGGACTTTACACTAAGCAGCTCTTTGCCACTGAGCTACATTTCCAATCCACTAGTTTAATTTTTTTTTTTTCTGAGACAGGGTCTCACTTTGTAGTTCAGGCCAGCCCCGAAGTCACAGCAGTCCTCCTACCTCTGCCTCCTGAGGGCTGGCCTTACAGGCATGAGCCACCATGTCTGGCATTGTGGTATGTGTTACTAGAATTGGAACTATGGGATCTTGCACTTGCCAGGCAGATGCTGGAACCACTGAGCTACATCTCTAGCCCCTAGTTTAAATTTTTTTTTTTTAAGGTTTTTTGAGACAGGGTCTCGCTTTGTGGTTCAGGCTGGCCCTGAGCTCAGCCTCAAACTCACATCATAGCAATCCTCCTGCCTCTGCCTCCCGAGTGCTAGGATTACAGGCGTGAGCCACCATGCCCGGCACTGTGGTATGTGGTACTAATTGCTGCTGGGGTGAGTCTCCATGCCCAGTATTGTTATGTGGTTACCGGGGATGAACCCAGGTCCTTGCGCTTGCAAGACAGGCGCCGGAACCACTGAGCTATATCTCCGGCCCTAATTTAAATTTTTTGACTCCATCATAAAAGCTTAGAAAACTCAAGCAAAAGCTTTAAATGAGCACATGACATATACATAAATTCAATCAAGTGGAGGTATCGTAGTGAAATATTATTTCTATATACAATTTCACCTGAAGGGAGCTGGTACGCCTTCTGGGTGGTTTAGAAACAGGAGAATCAGAACTTTGGGAAACAGATGAGGTCGGAAGAAGAGTCTGGAGATTGTACCGCCATGTCCTGAGAGACAGCTGCAGGAACTGGATAGTGGCCAGCTGAAACAATGGCATACCACTCCGCTCCTTAGCTTTTCCTCTCCTCTCTTCCCTTTACCCTAAGTAATTTCTCTTTGTGCAATCTGTACAACAGAAATATTTTTTTCTCAGTGGGCTGGAGGAAAGGGGAAGATTACAGGAAAGAGAAGAGAGCTCTAAGAGAAAGAGCTGAGCCTTCAACATCTCTTAGGCAACCTGAGATACTGAGTCTCCTACTGAAAATCACAAACTCTCCCTTGGACAAAACAGTGAATACCACAAACTACACTCAACTCTGTCACATTGGGAATGACACTGATAGGTTTATACCTTCCTGAACATGATCATGGTTGAGCCATATTAAATAATATAACCGCAGTGGTGATTCTCTGAAGTCTCAACCGAGAAACCAACCCACTAATGAGACTCCTGCCCTGAGTCATCAGGTCCATTTTACTAGCTGCCCACAGCGTATCATCCCCACTTGGATGTCAAACCCAACAGGTCTCAAAAGGAACTCGTTATGTTCCTCCTCAAACTGGTTTCCCTGCATAGTTTCCTTGTGTGAACCTGTGCTACAGTCATAACCCTAGCCATTCAAGTCACAACCTAGGGCTATCGTTACCTCTCTCTTTTCTCTTTCTCTGAGTACCAGGAAGAGGGAAGGAGCTAGAACCTACTCCCTACTTCCTGAAAACATCAGGAAACTAACTCAGTCTTGATGATACTTAAAACCTAAGTTGAAAGGAAGTAGAGGAGACCCCAGTGAAGTGATTAGGCCCTAATATCGGAGAGCTGTCCGGATATCGTCCACGTCCTCGTGAGTCAGAATGTGCTCTGATTTTCAGCCACACCTCAGACCTACTGATTCAGGGTTTCATCCAGGACCAGCCTTTTAATGAGACACCCACCGGGCTTTTACAGCCAACTAAAAAGAACCAGCTCTCTAAAGAATGACCCAAGTCGTGTACAGAGAGGTGTACTGCAAAGGAGGAGTAAAGAGAGGGATAAACAGTACCACACTAGGAGAGCAGAGCATGTAACATGAAAGGTTCACATAAGGAAGCTCCACATAGACCCTTCAGGAGCTGCCTGTGCCAGCACAGTTCAGCAGAGACTCTGTTTTCCCAGAGTGCACAGTGAGCCATGCCTGAGACTCATCCTGAGAATCAAAGCACCTGGGGGAATAGTAGCACTTCACATAACACTGTGGTGTTGCACGTTCTTGGACCCCAGAATTGCTGTTGTAGTTTTTGTCTTTGTCATACCAGAAGTTGAATCTAGTGCCTCTGGAATGCTGGGTGGGCACTCTGCCACTGAGGCCTCCCAAGTACTGGGCTTGACAGTGTACACAGCCCACCCGGCTCTCAGCTATGGTGGGTAATAAAAAGGCGTATGAGCAACACAGGAGATAGGTAGGGGGCTCAGAGGCAAAGTGAGGCTTCTGCATCCACCAGGATTTTGCTGCTGGTAAAAGGAGACACCCTTAAATTCAAAGGGATTTTAAGCAGGTCTCTAACTTAGTGATATTTCAATGACTTTGGTTTGACTTACGATTTTTAATCCTACAATTGTACAAAAGCATCAGCATCTTACAGAAATCATACTTTGAGCTTTGGTTGTTTTCCTGAGCTAGGGATACCTGTACAGCACTTGGCCTGATGCAGGCAGCAAGGCACAGCTCTCAGCCAGCTGCGTGGCCACGAGGACCAGCGTGCATGCGCAGCTGAGCTGTGACATCCCACAGCCTAGCCACGTTGGATGCATTTTCTATTCAATGATATTTTCAAGCTCAGTGCACTTTTCCAGTTGTAACCTGATGATGGGTTGAGTAGCACTTGTACAGTTAACTTAATATTTATACATCTGTTAGAAAGGCCTGGAAAACAAGCCCACCGTTCAGCAGTGCCAGCCAATGCAGTTCTCACTCATGCCATGATCACAGAAAGGAGGAACATGGTGACGTGGTGGTGCAGGTCTGTCACCCTGTCCTTGGGGAGGCTCAGGGAGGAGGATCACAAGTGTAAGGCCAGCATGGGCTACACAGCGAGACCTTATCTAAAACAACAACAACAACAAAAAAGGAATGACAAGAGAGAAAGGAAGGAGGGAGAGAAAGAGAGAAGAAAATGGGAGAATAATGGGAAAGCTGAGGTTCAAAGAGGTGGCTTCCCAAATGCAGAGTCCTTGCTCATCCCAGGTCCATGCTGCATGAATGCCTGTGGCATCCACAGAAGTTGGCACCAGCTCCTGGGACCTCTGGCGTGTTGGCACACAGAACACCAGCATCTCCACACCCCTACGTGCTGACAAAAACCGCGGAGATGCCCCTCGGCCTCACTGTGCTGTGCAGAGAGCCACATTGGGGAGACCACGGTGGCTCTGGCTCCCCGCAGGCTCTCAGCCAGAGGAAGCACTGTGTCGTCCTTGAGCTGCTGCCAACAGCAAAGCCTCCTCTACCCAGGCCACCTCGTGCTCAGCTGCAACGATTCTCTGCCAGGCTGGAAATTCTTCTGCGCCAAGACCTTGACTCTGTCTCCTAACTCAGCATTGAACTTACCTTGAGAGGAAGGAGAGAAGGAAATCCACACAGGGCAAAGTTCAAATTCATACAGGCTGAAAACATCAGGAAACTAACTCAGTCTTGATGATACTTACAACCTAAGTTGAAAGGAAGTAGGGGAGACCCCAATAATTCTTATTTCCTAGAAGCTCTGGCATCCGTCTGTTCATTTCCATGCCTGTGAATTGAATATGGTTCAGATTCCTTAGGAAATCAGCTGGGAAAAGTCAGCTGTCCTCTAACAGTGCCCCAACCCTGCCAGGTTTCTTCTGGTCTGTTCCTTTCCCACACTGATCTCTGGTCTGAATTTGCTAAAACAATATTCTGCAAATATTCTACTTGCAATTTCTTCCAAAAGAATTTTGTAGAATTTTGTCTCCTCTTGTACACCACTAAGTTGATGTCTAAATCTTTCATCCTAAGTTAAAATACAGTTACAAAGGATGTAAATTCCAATGTACTGTAAATATTACCATTTTAAAATAAAATATTACAGAACTTTAAAAAATATATAATAGGGGGCCGGGGATTTAGCTCAGTGGTTCCGGTGCCTGTCTTGCAAGCGCAAGGGCCCGGGTTTGATCCCGGTAACCACATACAGTACTGGGCATGGAAACTCACGCCCAGCAGCAACCAGTACCACATACCACAGTGCCGGGCGTGGTGGCTCACGCCTGTCATCCCAGCACTTGGGAGGCAGAGGCAGGAGGATTGCTGTAATGTGAGTTGGAGGCTGAGCTCAGGGCCAGCCTGAACTACAAAGCGAGACCCTGTATAAAATATATATATCTAATACATATTTTAATATATATATTATATATATAAATTTATATAATATATATATTTCTAAATTTCTCATCACTTATTCTTTTGCTTGCTTTTTTGAGGCAGGGTCTAGCTGTGTAGTCCAGGCTGGCCTTGAATTCACTATATACCCAAGGCTGGCCTCAAACTCGTGGTGATCCTCTGCCTCAGCCCCTGAGTGCTGAGATTACAGGTGTGTGCTACCACATACATCACCTTTTTCTTTCTTTCCTTTTTTTTTTTTTTTGAGGCAGACTCTTGCTTTTTGTAGTTGAGGCTGGCCCTGAGCTCACTGTGTAGCCCAGGCAAGCCTCAGACTCACAGCAGTCCTCCTGCCTCTGCCACCTGAGTGTTGGGATTACAGACATGAGCCACCACGCCCGGCATTGTGGTATGTTTTACTGATTGCTGATGGAAGTGAGTCACGACACCTGGCATTGTGATATGTGATTACTGGGGATCAAACTCAGGACTTTGCCTTGCAAGGCAGGCACCAGAACCATTGAGCTAAATCCCCTGCCCATCATCTATTTTTTTTTTTAAGAAACCATGTATGAAGATGTTCTTCTTTAGTAAGTAGATGTTTTGCATCTTTCCTATCTTTGAATTCACATTTCTATTTCACTTCCACCAACAATTTCACTTTATTATGACCTATTTTAGTTCCTGAAAGTCTTTGAATCAATTCTTAATTATCAAAGTAAAATTATATAGGTTAAAATTATATGTGCTATAAGATTGAGGCATTCATACTCAAATGGATGTACCTTCAGGACAACCACATAAGTGAAATAAATAGGTCAGAGATGTGTAAATATATCTTTTCTCTGGAATGAGAAAATGAAGATGTAAATGAGTTCTAGTATATGTAGTAGATATGGTGAAATAGAAAATATTTAAAAGGAAATAGGGTGTAGGGGTAATAGTGGAAAACTAATGTGATGGGTAATAAAAGGAAAAGCCTATGTATATGGGGGGCAGGGGGTTGTGGGGTGGGTAGGAGAATGGGAAAAAATGAGAATCAAATCGTGTCATATTATATACTGGTACCAATTCTCAGTGCTGAAAGTGACTATGATGTTTGTATATAATGTACCGATAAAGATTTGAATTTTAAAAATGATATGTGCTTAATTTCTGTGAGTATAAAGCTGTGTTTATAAATTAGATTGAGTTATCATTTCAATTATTGACGTGCTGGTAAAAACAATATGAATATATTATGCATTTTAATAACATATTAAACAGAAAAACTGAACTTTTAAAAAATGTATCCCCAATGAGATGGAGGAAGACTGCTGGTTTTGTGAAAATTAGGCCAAATATGTGCAAATAAAAATTATTTACTGGTAAATTGAGACACACTTCACTTCAGTTTTATCCAGTTTTATGTCTTGTTCTTCCAAAAATACTGAGAAAAATCTATTCGCAAAAATAAGTAGGTGGGATTAGAAGCAATGCCCTTCATTCTTTGGGTTCTCTCAGAATCATGCAAAATATCTTGGCACAAAACTGGAATCACAATGTATTTTTAATAATTCATTCTTAATAATTTGTTAGTCTAACTGTAGAGTTTCCCACAATTTCACTGAAAGCAAACTCAGAAAGCATCCACCTGCAGTGGGTTTGTGGCACATTTACAGATAGAGTCCCTTTCTCCAGGCCAACACCCACCACTGCTGCGTTTCTGTCGGTTCGGTCCAGGCCGGTTCGGTCCAGGCCGGTCCGGTCCAGTCCTGTGGGCTCTAGACGTTTCTCTACCCGAGTGCAGTCGGTTTACAGGAGAGATCTTTCCTCTGAAATGTGAGAGGAGGAGGAAGAGGAGTATGTGAAGAAGAGATGGAAAAGGTGTGTCCTGGGCAGGTGAGTTTTTAAAATGCCAAGAGAAATCAAATACCCCAAATTTGATTCCCCTAAGACTGGCCTTTGAATCCATTGTAAAGTGTTCTTATTCCAAATTAGTTGGAAGACTGCTGCACTCATACAGCGTAGCCTGCCTGAGTAGTGTTTCCCCATTGGCAAAAAAAAATTGGAGAGAAAAAAGAGAGAGAGAGAGAAAATTAAAAGCATAAGCATGACTGAGGATTTAAAGCTCATGGCATATTTTAAAAGATAACTATTAAAAGTTTCCTTAACACTCTAAAAAAGCCAGTATAATATTCAGAGCTCCTGGGTACAAACCAGTCCCACAGTCCCATCCGGATCACAAGCACGCCACCGGCGCCTTGGTGCCCGCCCCTGACTGAGCACTGTCTTCCAACCAGAAGGCCGAGCTGTGGTCTCAGGTTCGTGACCGTAGACCCAAGTTCATCGGAGCCATGACACTGTAGAAAGCTGGAACGTGCAGAGTCGTGATGGTGCAATGACAGTGAAACGTGTTGTTCGCGGCCCATGATTTCCGTTTTCTCAGCCGCAGCGTGGGCTGTGTGGCGCAAGCTGGACCTCGCCCGTTCGTTAGAAGGATCAAGTGCTGCTCCTCAGATTGGAGATCTCCACTTTCCTGTTGTACAGCTCTGGCAGCTGCATTCACACCAGACGAGTCTGAAGAAGAGCCAGACCAGAGTCCCCTGTCGGCCCTACCATCCATTCCAGCAAAGCATAGCTGCTGGTCCTCTGCGGCCCAGCCCCCCTCCCAGGCCTTTGCTGCAGAGACTTTGATCCACAGCTTCTGGGGTGGTGATGAATCTACAGATTTAACACAGGGCCCGCGCACAGGTAGGGTGTACTGTGCCGGAGGGGTGCAGTTCATGGCCGGCCGGCTGCAAGGCACCTCTGGGAGAACGTGACCGTCACCCTACAGGGAGGCTGTGTCTGCTGCCACCAGCTCGTGGATGAACCTGAACTTTAGCAAGAAGAGTAAGTCTTCTGAGCCCCAGATAGCTCTCTGCATATAGCTCTCTCAAAGTAGTTTTTTTTTTTTTTCTTCTTTCTAACCAGCAACTCCACAATAATTTCTATAATCCTCCTCCTCAGTGGTAGAAATTCTATTAGTAGAAATTCTATCAAGTTTGTATGAGAAATAACCTGATCTGGATACAGAAGAAACAGGACTGAAAGAGTCGAGCAACAGGTTTGTTGGTTTTAATGGTCACATTGCACAGCCTGGGCTAGGCGTCATCCCATGACATAAAGGGTATTATAGCTCGGCTCGGAAACCCAGCCAGGCCACCTAAGGACCCGCAACACCGCTTCCGCTTCCACACACTGCAGCCACTTCTCATCCTCTTGACGCACAGTCTTGAATCCTGTGACCATTTCTCAATCGAGAAATATATGAAATAAATCAGCACTTAGGGGTTATTCTCTTCATAAAGGAAATCCATGTTTAAAAAATATAGCTTAAAAATGAATATATACATACAAGGTAGAGAATGTAGACATTATGCAGACGTAAATGATAGTACCATTGGTATTTTGTTTAAATAGATATCTTCATAAAGTATATCTAAGTTTAAAAAGAGGAAGCCAAATTATCCCTGTTTGTCGATAAAATGATCATTTTTTATATAGAAAATTTACAGACCTTACAGATGTCACCAAAAAAATGAACAAATTCAGTAAAATTTTGGTTAAAAAAAATCAATAGTTTTCTACATGAGAGTAGCCAATGAACTAAAAAAGAAGTCAAGAAAGGAATCTTATTTACAGTAGCTCCAATAAACAAACAAACATACATGCTGGGAGTAAATTTAACCAAAATGATGAACCTTTTCTACAACGAAAACTAAGATATTGAAGAAAGTGAAGAGAATACAAATTAATGGAAAGCTATGGTTTGTTCAAGGTTTGTTAGAACTAATATTACTTAAATATCTATATCCAAGCAGATCTACAATCCAGGGCAATCCTTATCCAAATACCAAGGACATTCTTCACAAAAATAGGAAAACGATCTAAAAGGCAATGCCAAAAATCCTAAAACCCCGACTTCAAAACATGCTACTATAACCAAAACAGTATGAATGGCACATAGGTCAGTGGAACAGAATGGAGAATACAGAAATAAATCCCCACATTTATAGCCAACTGCTTTTGACAAAGACACCAAAAACACACATCCAGAAAAGGACAATCTATTTAATAGATGGTGCTGGGAAAACAGGCTATCCTCACACAAAGGAGACCATATCCCTGTCTTTTACCACCTGCAAATACAAAAATCAATTCAGAATGGATTAAAGACTTAACTGTAATACAAAAACTATAAAACTACTAGAAGAAAATAGGAGAAACACTTCATGACATTGGAATGAACAAAGATGTTTTTATAAGGCTTCAAAACCACAGGTAACAAAAGCAAAACTGGAAAATAGGATTACTAAAAAGCTTCTGCATAGCAAAGAAAATGGTCAACAGAGTGAAGGACGACCTATAGAATGAGAGACAATATTTGCAAACTGCACATCTAACAAGGAACTAATTCAAGAAATTCAAGCCACTTAATGTCAGAGGACCCTTGATTTTTAGAAAGGCAATAGATTTTAAATAGGCACTTCTCAAAAGAAGACACTGAAGTGTCCAACAGCTCCATGAAAAAATGTCCAACATGAGATCATCAAGAAAACCACATCAAACTACTGAAGTAACACCTTGCTCGGTCAGAATTGCTATTATCAAAAAAAAAAAAAAATGAATGAAAAGGTTGATGAGGACGTGGAGAAAGGTGAATTCTCATGCAGTGTTAGTGGGAATGCTAATTCATACAGCCTATATGGAAATGAGAAGGAAGTTCCCTCAAAAAAATAAAAACAGATCTGTTGCAGTCTATAGATCTAAAAATAGATCTACAGCAGTCCCACTATGGGTATATTCCAAGGAGATTGAAATCAGTATGTTGAAGACAGAACTACACTCCCACATCATAACATGTGATAATGTTTTAAATGAAAAATAATACTGGTTTCTATGTGGTAGCCCAAACTAAATACAAATGTTATTCATCTTTCCTCCTCTCTATTGAAATGAAATTAAATTGTGAGCAGTTCAGAGGATTCAGTCCGAGGTCTGAAGTCGATTGACTCTGAGACAGAGACAGCATGGTGGGAGGGAGGGGGAAAGGCATGGTGGAAGAAAGCTGTTCTACCCACTGCAGCCAGGATGAAGAGAGAGACTGAGAGGCCGAGAGACAGACAGACAGACGGACGGACGGACAGACAGATGGACAGACAGACACAGAGAGAGAAGCCAGGTGGAGAACAGCACACCCTTCCACACCCTCCTCCCACTGACTCACGTCTGACTAGGGCCCGATTCCTCACAGCCCAGAGAATTAACCCACTGTGAGTTAGAGCTCACCATGATCCAATTGCCTTCATGAATCCCCACATCTGAACACATGAGACACTGGAGGACATTTTAGGTCTAAGCCGTCACAGTGTACATATACCATTGTTCTGCAAAGTCTGTCATCTGTTGACAGGTACCTGGCTCATTGTGCGTATGTCATTCTTTCTGAGTATTGGATCCCTAGATCTCCCTCTGTCTGTCTCATTCAATGCTCTTTCCTTTCCAAATATTTCCCCACCTTTTAAATGTTTCCATCTTTCCATCATGGCTAAGTGGGACTTGGGCATCAAGGGCAGTTGTAAACGATCAGTCCTGAACCTTATGCTAGTTAGTGCTTCCATTCATATTTTGGATAAGGATAATTAAAAGCAACCCCCAACTGGGTAAACTGGTTACAATCAAGGAAAATTGCATGAAAAGTAAAATATCTGACATGGTAGAAAATGGATATAAACAAGACTTTTTGTGGGATACCAGTAGTGTGATCACTTTAGGGAATAAAAACCAACCTTAAGGTGACCCAGGGTGTAGTTTATACCAATATATTAGGAAAGAATAGAGGATTAGAGCAATTCCAATTCTAAGTGTGAGTCAAGAAAGTAGCACATTAAAAATAAGTGTAGTAGGGCCAGTGATATAGCTCAGTGGTTCCGGCACCTGTCTTGCAAGTGCAAGGACCTGGGTTCGATCCCTGGTAACCACATACCTATACTGGGCGTGGAGACTCACGCCCAGCAGCAATCAATACCACAGGCCACAGTGCCGGGCATGGTGGCTCACGCCTGTAATCCCAGCACTCGGGAGGCAGAGGCAGGAGGATTGCTGTGATGTGAGTTGAGGCTGAGCTCAGGGCCAGCCTGAACCACAAAGCGAGACCCTGTCTCACAAAACCTTAAAAAAAAGAAAAAATAAGTGTAGTAATCCCCGAATTTGAGAGGCTGAAGCAGGATAATTGCCACAAGTTTGAGGCTAGTCTGGGCTACAGGGTGAGTTCAAGGATAGCCTGAACTATGTAGGGAGAACCTATCTCAGAAAAAAAAAAAATTAAATAACAGTAGGATTGTGTATGAACAGTTCTAGGCACTACCTAGGTCTTCATTATAGTAATGTTTTTATTTTGGGTTATCACATATAAAAATGTACTCGTTTCCCAAGCATGATAACACACACCTATATCCTGGCTAGTTGGGAAACTGGGGTGGGGGGAGAGCTAGTTTGAAGTTAACCTGGGTAACTTATTGAAACCTTGACTCTAAATAAAATAAAAAGAACTGGAGATGTAGCTCAGTGTAGCCTAGGCTCAGTTCCTACTAATGAGGAAAATAAAAAGCATTTTAAATTGGGCATGTTGGCACACACATGTAATCCCAGCACTCTGGGAGGCTGAGACAGAAGAATCACAAATCTTAGACAACTTACTGATTTAGAGAGACCCTGACTCAAACTAAAAAGTAAAAATAAAAGGGCTAGAAGTGTAGCTCAGTGCAAAGGCCCTGGGTACAGTTGCCAATACTGCCCCCTCCCCCATTTTTAAAGTTCCTTAATCAGTTGGTTCTTGTTTTAAAAGGTAAATGCCTAGTGGGGAAACAAAGTCTTCTCAGTATTCAAATCTAACTGGAATATTGTCATCAGATAATTGTTTTGCTCCACTCTTTTTTTTTCTTCTTTTTTGAGACAGGGTCTTGCTTTTTGTAGTTTAGGCTGGCCCTGAGCTCAGCCTTGAACTCACAGCAATCCTCCTGCCTCTGCCTCTCGAGTGCTGGGATTACAGGCGTGAGCCACCACGCCCGGCACTGTGGTATGTGGTACTGGTTGCTGCTGGGTGTGGGTCTCCACACCCAGTATTGTTATGTGGTTACCGGGGAATTGAACCCGGGCCCTTGCGCTTGCAAGACAGGCGCCAGAACCACTGAGCTAACTCCCTGGCCCTGTCTTGATTGTTTTTAACTGTATAATTTCACCTTACTATAGGTGAAAATTAACTATGAAAATAATAGGTGAATTCAGAATTCAATTAGTATACATCTAAAAGAATGAATCATTAATTATAAATCTGAAGAACTACTTCTATAAAATAAGACACTCAAGAAAATCTAAAGACACGTACAGAACAAGCACATATGTTCTGGCATCATTAAGATGAATTAAGGAAAGCAGATCTCAGAAGGTTTGTGAGTCTTAGCATCTATGTAGGTAGTATTTCTCTCCTTGATTACTGAGGGGATACTCTAAGACATATGGCAATTGTTTAATCAACTCTGTTCACGTTATCATCATTCTAAAATTACTAAATTATTTACATTTTTTAACCTGTCATAGAAATCTATTTGGCCTGGTGTTCTCAAACTGTTGCCAAAAGCCTACACTGTCATGACCATGTAAGAAGTAGTTTGACATCTGGCCGCGGAGTTAGCTCAGTGGTTCCGGCGCCTGTCTTGCAAGCGCAAGGGCCCGGGTTCGATTCTCCGGTAACCAAATACCTATACTGGGTGTGGAGACTCACCCCAGTAGCAACCAGTACCACATACCACAGTGCCGGGCGTGGTGGCTCACGCCTGTAATCCCAGCACTTGGGAGGCAGAGGCAGGAGGATTGCTGTGATATGAGTTGGAGGCTGAGCTCGGGGCCAGCCTGAACCACAAAGTGAGACTCTGTCTCAGAAAAACCTAAAAAAAAAAAAAAAAGAAAGTAGTTTGACATCATTCATAAAGTTGTAACCTGATTGGACTTTCATTGGTTTGAGGCACATCTTCACAAGGTCTATGTGGTCAATTTTCTTAGAGTTCAGTGCTTAACAATACAATATTTGTTTATTTGTCAGTTAATGTTTCATCTTAGTACTTAAATGTCTCTTTTTACCAAGAAGTATAGAGTTAAGTTTTCTATTTGATTTTTTAGCATGAATATACACTTACATTTTAAAGTTGGCTATTCTCCAACTCCATACCTTTGCTCTCACCACGCTATTCATAAACTGTCTTTTGTTCTTTTTTCTCTTTTCTTTTTGTTTTACTACTGGGGACCCAAGCCAGACCTTTGCACTGAGCATCATCACCACCCTCACCCCTTATTTTTATTTTGAGACAGGATTTCACTAGGTCGCCAAGTTGTCTGATGACTTGAATGTCAGTCCTGCAGCCTCAGCCTCCCAGAATGATGGATGACAGGACTGTACAAGTCCCACACCATTCTAGGTGTGGTCTCCAAAGCAGTTTGTGTGAGGTTGCCTTTGACTGAATATTCAAATTCACCTTGAAATATGACGCCTGTCAGTGCAGTGGCTGTGTAAATGTACACAGGTCCACTTGTGATTGAGAAAATCCTGGGAGAGAGCACTGTGTCACTGGAGCATCTTTCTTGCCGTGACCTTAGTGCTTGCTACCTATGTGTGCAGACAGCTCTGCAAGGCACTAGAGGGGACGAGGGCTCCCTGCCCCCACTTGCGACCCGTCCTCAGGACTCTGCGCTTCTAATTCAAGGGCCAAAGCTTCCTCCAGCACCATCACCTGTGAATGGAGCTGACTCCTTATGAGGAAGAGAATATCAAGTGTTAATATCAGTGGTGAGAATTAGACATGCAAGGACAAAAATGAGAAGGCAGTTTCCAAGTGCAGTCCCCATGAAATGTGTGTTCCAAGTGCACCTTGGAAGAAGCCCATCTCTAAAATTAATGTTCATGAACCGTGTGACCACTTCGTGAAAATTGAGAAGGAATGATTGAGTGATAGCAAATGGATGAATTACTTCCCTTTTGGCTTTTGGTTGAGGAACCCAGGCTATTTAAGCAATTCCATTCTTACAAGAGGAGGTCAATCATACCTCCAACTTAGAAAATAATTAAAATAAGCACAAGGTGCTGAGGGAAGCACGTTCCCAGGAGATAACTTGAGACTATGAGATCAATCCATTCTCCAGGTGACCCATCACAGGTGGGATCAATTTAGCTCACAAAACAATGTATCTCACCAATGCAGTATTTGGAGAAATTCTTGGCCAGTATTAGCTGGTCACAGTGGCACACACTTGCAATCCCAGCCCACTGAGAGGCTGAAGCAGAGGCTACATCACAAATGTTAGTGAGACTCTTGTCAAAAAATAATTAACATAAAATAAAATGTAAAGAGCTGGAGATATAATTCAGTATGAAGGCCCAATCTCAATGAAAGAAAAAAAGAGAGAAAGAGAGAGAGAGAAAGAGAGAGAAAGAGAAATAAAATAAATGTAGCAAACATTTAAAAATTGAGGTTTCAGGACCAGGGATTTAGCTCAGTGGTTCTGGTGCCTACCTTGCAAGCACAAGGGCCTGGTTTGATCCCTGGAAACCACATACAAAAATGCTGGATACGGTGATTCATGCCCAGCAGCAATCAGTACCACAAACCCCAATGCTGGTCATTGTAATCACAGCTGTAATCCCAGAACCCTGGAGGCAGAGGCAGGAGGATTGCTGTGAGTTCAAGGCTGAGCTTAGGGCTAGCCTGAACTACAAAACAAGACCCTGTCTCAAAAAAAAAAAAAAAAAAAAAAAAAAGAAAGAAAGAAAGAAAAAAAGAGGTTTCAGAGCTAGAGGAGTAGTTCAATGAAATTCTAAAGGATGAGGCAGAGAATGGCAAGTTCAAGGTCTGCGAACAAACCTGTCTCAAACACTGTAAAAGAGAAGGCAGGGATGTAACTCAGCCCTCCTACATTCAGTCCCTAGTATGAAAGAGAGACTGAGAGAAACCAAGAAAAATAGAGGCAGAGGCAGAGGCAGAGAAGACTGAGACTGCAAAGGTCTGGCAGCACTGAGCATTACCACGGTACCACATGATGGAATCTCCTGATGAGAAGTGCCTGCTGCTCTGTTGAGTTAGGTACATAGGCTCCTGTGAAGAGCCCCGATGGAATATTTGATGATAATGAAAAGTATTATTGTTTATGGATCTGCAATATTGGCATGATTATGATTAAATTTATCTTTGATGGGGGCCGGGGAGTTAGCTCAGTGGTTCCGGTGCCTGTCTTGCAAGTGCAAGGACCCGGGTTCAATCCCTGGTAACCACATACCATACTGGATGTGGAAACTCATGCCCAGCAGCAAACAGTACCACATACCACAGTGCTGGGTGTGGTGGCTCACACCTGTAATCCCAGCACTTGGGAGGCAGAGGCAGGAGGATTGCTGTGATGTGAATTTGAGGCTGAGCTCAGGGCCAGCCTGAACCACAAAGTGAGACCCTGTCTCAAAAAACCTAAAATAAATAAATAAATTTATCTTTGAGATAAATGTACTAATATTTACCATACTCAGAATTTCAAATAACCTAAAGTATAGAGAAAACAAAAATTATTTATGATACATATTGAGTCTGGAGGCCCAGGGGGCTTTATAAAACTGATTTCTTTGTATATGTTTGAAATCATTCATAATAAAAAACTAAAAGGGTCGGGGATTTAGCTCCTGTAGTACCACACCTACTTTGGAATAACAAGGGCCCAAGTTTGATCCCCGGTCCGGCCAAAAAAAAAGCTCAAAAACTTCACAGACATTATTATATTTACTTAAATTGCTGTAAAAAAAAAATCACCTTTTGTCCACCTATATATTTTAACATTCTATAACACTCTAAAGAGTTTCTCAAGATGTAGAAGGTGCTAGTTTATAATCCCAGAATGAAATTAATTCTTAGAAATTGTTGTATTGGAATAAAATTCACATATCACTGAATGTATACTTTATAAGTATACTCTCCTATGGTTTTGGTATTTCCAGAGTTGTGCAACTATCCACAGCCTCTAATTTTAGAACTTGTCACCATCCCCCAAAAAACTCCATGCCCTGTAGCATGTAGTGCGACTGTATTCACTGCTCTGTAATCTGGGCTTTCTCTCAGTGCGGCAATCCAAGTGAAGCCTCTGCTCTGAAAATCCCTGCTTACCTTTAAGCACTCCACCTGTCTGTCAGAGTGTAAGAAGGTCTCCGAGGGGAAAGTTCCTTTTTCTCATCTCTTTGGCACATCCACAGCATTAAAAATCACCTTCTGTAGGGGCCAGGGAGTTAGCTCAGTGGTTCCGGCGCCTGTCTCGCAAGCGCAAGGACCCGGGTTCGATTCCCCGGTAACCACATAACAATACTGGGTGTGGAGACCCACACCCAGCAGCAACCAGTACCACATACCACAGTGCCGGGTGTGCTGGCTCACGCCTGTAATCCCAGCACTCGGGAGGTAGAGACAGGAGGATTGCTGTGAGGTGAGTTTGAGGCTGAGCTCAGGGCCAGCCTGAACCACAAAGCGAGACCCTGTCTCCAAAAACCTAAAAAAAAAAAAAAAAAAAAAAATCACCTTCTGTAGAATCCTACAATGAGTGTTCCCAAGCAAAGTCCAAGTCCAAAAAAGGACTATGTGCCCGTCCACTGATGTTTTATGTCAACATGTCTTGCTGAGGCCAACAGAATGTCAGCAGACATGACATCCATCAGATCCAATCAGGACTTTGAGCCACTAGAAGTTTCTAGCAGCTCTTTTGTTTTCACTTCTTTAAAACGTCAGTCTTACTTTTACCTGGGAGATGACCAAAAGCGACAGAAGAGCCTGTTTCGATAGTCGCTTGTTTGGGAAGTGGAGGAGGACATTTGTCCTGATTTTCTTGTTGAAAATGAGGGAAATCATGGTTTTACTCTGGCTTTACTTCATATTTACAGACATAAAATGGAATGGTCACTGTGGGGTGGAAACAGCTTCTGTCTTCTTTTCCTTCTGCTCTTTCATGAACAAGATAGAGCATAGTGAGACTCTTGCTTAGTCTTGGGATATTTGTACATCTATGTGTGCACAGGTAAAAGAAAAAAATGTATTTCAGGATAAATTGATTCAGCTTTTACGGAAGGCAATTTGGTAATAGTAATATCTTTTAAAATAATAAAAATGCAAGGATATTAATTCACAAAAGAATAGAGTTGATAAGTGGGACTATAACTAATTTAAAATCTTCTGCAGAGCAAAGCAAACAGCAGAGTACAAAATCAGAATGGGAGAGAAATCCTCACTGCCAATTCATCTGACTGGGGACTAATGTCCAGACTATATAAAAACCCATTGTACTTTTGTTGTTTTTCTAATATGATGACAATAATAGCTATGATTTCCGGGGCCATTGAGGTTAATAATTTTTGCCATAGTAAGTTGGCTACGGCTTTAAATATGATGCTTTAAAAGTGAAAAATAAGGGCCGGGGAGTTAGCACAGTGGTTCTGGCACCTGTCTTGCAAGCGCAAGGACCCGGGTTCGATTCCCTGGTAACCACATAACAATACTGGGTGTGGAGACCCACACCCAGCAGCAACCAGTACCACATACCACAGTGCCGGGCGTGCTGGCTCACGCCTGTAATCCCAGCACTCGGGAGGCAGAGGCAGGAGGATTGTGATGTGAGTTGGAGGCTGAGCTGAGGGCCAGCCTGAACCACAAAGCGAGACCCTGTCTCAAAAAAAAAACCTAAAAAAAAAAAAAAAAGTGAAAAATAACAACTGAATTACAAGACAAGCCTAACAGAAAGGGAAAAACAATAATAATTAAATGTACTCAATTATTTTGGTCAAAATATTTATTTGAGGACAGGGATTTAGCTCTGTATTTCCAGCGCCTACCTCACAAGCACAAGGTCCCAAGTAAGATCCCGGGTAACAACAGCAAAAAAAAAAAAAAAAATCATTTGAAATCTACTGTATCACTAGTTTCCTGAAGATATTTCTAAAGTTTTTTTTTAATATCTTTGTGTGTAATGTGTGTGTGTGTGTGTGCACGTGTGCACAGACACACAAGCTGGACACTAAATCCAAGGCCTGTACCATGCTTGAACTCAGCCCCCAGCCCTAGCCTCCATTTTTAATTCCTGTAGTAACATTGCTGACACTCCCTAATTAAAAACTAGGGAGTCAGAGAGATCATGGGCCCTGTTCCATGATCTGTATTTATACTGAAAATCAAGATCAAGGGCTCTCTTCTGCTCCAATACAGGTTTGATGTCTTTTTACCCTAATATAAAAAGCATAGTCAATGTCACACACAAATATTTGTGGGTCTGTTTCTATGATCTGCTGTTTCCTTTGAACTTGCTTTTCTAAAGCAGAATTTTCTTATTACCTCATTATCATCATGCAGAGATCATAGTACTTGAAAATTATGGAAACATTTTGAGGCCCAAGAGGCAAGTATCTCTCTCCAGAGGAGATTTCTGTTTATCACCCTCAGGGCCTAGGAGGTCCTACCCGTTGGAGACCAGTTTAATCCTCAAAGTCCCACCATCCCTGAAACCATCTAACCATCCAAACACAAAGCAAGGCCTTAGCTCTGACTCCCCTTTACCCGGAGGGTCCTTTCTTGTAGAGTCCAAACTCCCTGCCAGACTCTAGGCTGTGTTTGTGGCCAGGCACTTTGATTTCCACTTGGTCCCAGAAAGCTACCAAAATAAGAGCTGAAATTTGGTAGGATCAGCACATGCCTTTACCAAATGGCTTCTGGGCTAACTTTTATGGTCCCAGTTTCCTCTTGTATTCTATGCTTTTAAACTATTTATGTTTCCTAGGATTTTCAGTTAGGATTGGTTCAAGTAACCTAGTCTATCATTATTAGCCACAGTATTGCCTTTGTAATATGAAAATTTATTCCCATTTTTTGCTTTCTTTGCTGTTCCTAAACTTTTTGCATATAAGATAACTGCTGTTGGAATACATTTTTTAAATGTTTTAAATGTTATAATGCTGAAATAGTGATGTTTGCCTCCAAAATATATCATTTACAGCTTTCTTATGAATTGATTCTAAGCTAGAGTTTAGTTATACCTTATGATATATTTTTTTTCCGGTGTGGGGGAACAAATTCAGGATCTGGTGCTTATAAAGGAGGCATGGTGTCATGGAGCTAAATCTCTGGCCTGCTATATTACTTATTTAAAAATGACTCCGTCTTCCACTGTAATTGTTCTGAATATTGAGAGCATATTATTGGACTGGAAAGTCCTTTAACATTTCTGAGTATTATCACATTTTGATCCATTAAAAAAAAAACTACTATTCTAACTCAGAAAAAATATATTCCTCCCTTATTATTTACTTGTATTGCTTGTCATACTATTTATACAAGTATTTACTTATCATTAGAATGGTTTGACAGCATCAGTTATCTTTTTCATGAATGTGCTTTATTTATTTGCTATTAAATTCCTGAAGCTTACATCTTTGGATTCTACATAGTATCTCAATACTTTTGATAAATTTGTTGTTGTTTTTGTTGTTATTGTTGTTATATCTTGTTTTGTTCTGAGACAAAGCCTTGCTATGTAGCCCTGGATGACCTTGAACCCACTGTATAGCCCAGGGTGGCCTTGAATTTGAGGCAATTCTTCTGCTTTGGGCTCTAGGTGCTGAGACTGCAAGCATGCACCACCATGCCTGGCTGGTATATTGTTTTTAAAGTTGTGTGAAAGTTTGTGTTGATTATTTCTAGCATAAAATCTCCTATAGTAAGTTATAACAATTACGGACTAAGACATTGCTACCAGGTGGTTTACACCTTCTTGTATTTGTTCTGTATTCTGAGTGAGTTAGAGGTGCCACAAATTGCAGAACTGATCTGCATGGGACTGAGATTCTCCCTAGTCTGTGACCAGTCGAAGACTCCCAAGTGTGTGCTGCCTGTGTCTCCCAGACACTGGACTTCCTATTAACCTCAATCGGATAGGGGCTGGAAAATGGAGGAAACCCAGTTAGCCGATGGGCCTTCCCATCCGTAGCTCTGGGAAAGAGAATGGCAGGAGGAGTTTAAATGACTGGCTAAGATGAGAAGGTGGAAATACCAATAGATTGACATGTGCTTAGACATGTTTAAACATACATTCCAATGACAGTATTTTCATTCCGTGTGACCTTTTTCCTTTTTTTGAGAGAGAGAATCTCGCTTTGTAGTTCAGGCTGGCCCTGAACTCACTATATAGCCTAAGCCAGCCTTGAACTCACAGCAATCCTCCTGCCTCTGCCACCTGAGTGCTGAGATTACAGGCTTGAGCCACCATGCCTGGCATTATGATATATGGTTATGGAGTCCAGGGATTACAGTACGTGGTTACCGGGGATTGAACTTGGGACCTTGCACTTGCCAGTCAGATGCTGGAACCACTGAACTAAATCCCTGGCCGTCAGCATGACCTTTTAAGGGAACTCAGGTGAGATAAAGGAGTAATTTTTACACTTAGTGACCACAGTAATCACTCAATATGCATTGTTTATTTGAGTAGGATAGTAATTTATTACTATCATATTATTTTCCTCCCTTCGTTTGCTCTTGTATCTCCCCAAATGCAAGGGGCTAGGCATGTGTTCATGGTCTGTGGGAGTGATTATAACATGGTCAAAAAGCAGATGAAGCTTTTAAGTTTTCTGGCTTTTTATCGCCAAAAGTCCCGGAGAGGCTGAGAAGGCTACGGTACAAAGGATTATGGCTGTGAGCATGAATTAGAACTTCCTCAAGGCAAAAGCAAAATGCCCTCACCTGGGTACAAAGGACAGGAATGTGGATTTAGGAGTAGGAACTTAGATCTTGCTTCCTGAGCAGAGAGACTAGGCAGGTGCCAGTCTGCTAAAGGAATCACCACATAGTATGGTGGGTCAAGCAGGGCTGTCGGCAACCGCACAGTCATTTCCAAACATGCTTATAGTAGATAACAGCAAAGTTCTCATGCTTCTAAGGTGTTGTGTAGGCAAAATATCTCTAGACCTCGAGGAGCCAGTGCTATGGTCGTTACATATTTCTATGTAATAAATAAACTTGTAAGCTTGTGTTAAAACAACATACATTTATTACCTCACAGTTTCTGAGGTTAGGAATTGAAACACAGCTTAACTAGATGGTTCTGGCTCAGCTCCTAGGGTTGAGTCAAAATATCAGCTATGGCTGCAGTCATCTGAGGGCTTGACCAGGGCTGGCAAATCCACTTCTAAGATGGCACACTCACACGGCTGGCGAATCAGCTCTGGCAGCTGCCAGTTGGCCTCATTTCCTTACATGCGGACTTTTTCACAGGGCTGCCCGAGGATCCTTCTGCTTGGCATCTGACTTCACCCCGTAGGAAGCAAACAAGTCAGAACTGACAGTGACTTTTGATCTGTGCTCAGAAGTGACACACCATCTCGTCCCCTGAATTCCATTTGTTGGTCAGTTGAACCTTGGTCTGATGTGGAAGAAGTCCACAGAAGGTCACAAATAGCAGAGATAGGGATGAGTAGGGGTGTCTGGGGAGCTGGCCACCCCACGACAGCCAGGGTGGCCACTGAACAGCTGTGCCACCTGACGAGCTAAACAAGATGCCAATATACGACAAGGGGCAATGTGAGAGACACCAGAACCCGACATAAATGGGGAGGAAGGAGAGCTTTAGTCTTTTGTCAGTCCGGTAGAAATGGAGGCATAAGACAGAGCTTAAACAGTTGTAGAAAGTAAAGAAATTCATTATTTCCTGCATACTTTAGTTTACGAGTAGTAATAACTATTGTCATTTTTATTCATATGAGAATAACTATACTTTTGTATCACTTTTCTCAAGTGACCCAAGATGTCTCTAACTCCACTGAGTCAACAATTCTCAGTGTTGGAAATATAGCAGAACTGACCAAGAGGAGCCGCTGATTTCATTATTTTGGAGCAGGTTAAGTATTTTTTGAAGACCCATAAGTGATTCTAATCTGTAACCAAAGTTGAGGCCTAATGTTTTATGTAAATCTAATGCCTTCTTGCTACTAAAAAATACCTATCATTCATTCAAGAGTTCACCATCCAGGAAACTGGCTGATTCTCCCTACTAATTCCTGGGAGAGCTTTCTTCAGAAGCATAGGATAAATTCTCAGTATGCTACTGAGAATGCAACACACAAGCTAAAGTTTGCTAGAAGCAAAACAGGACACAGGAGACCTCCGCTGGCTCTGTAGTCTAACAGAGTCTGTGCCGCTCCGCCTTTCATCCCTATTATCAGCAAATGTCATTATTGAAACCTCACCCATCAGTTACAATCACACACGCACGCATGCATGCGCACACGTACATACACACCTCCAGGCAGCCTCTTTTTATTGTATGTTACTTGATTTAAAGGTATCTGACAGCTCTAAGCTATATTTGCCCCACTAGTTTTGCAGACAGGGGCAATCTGTAGTTCTTTTCTTCTCTAACAATCTCCTCTTGTTGACTTTTGTCAACTGCTCTTTTTTGGCTCCTCATAAATAATAGTTTTCTCTTAAGATTCTGTTCCGTGGGCCTCTTTTCATCTCTTTCTGTACTTGTTTTTCCAGAAGCAAAACTAACTCATTTCAGGTTTCATTTACCATCTACATACTGATCATCTAGATCTTTATTTTTCCTGTCCAGATTTAATCTTATATTCCAGACCTGCATCTGTAGCTCCCTCTTAACCAAGCCAATTCAAACTCAACACTCCATTTACTTATTATTATTATTCCAACCTGCTTCTCCTCCATTTCCTATTTTACTTAATTGCACCATATTTTTTTTTAGCTACATGGTTTTGCTTCTTTTTTCCTCCAGCTTTATTGAGGTATAATAGATAAATAAAAATGGTACATATCAAAAGTACACAAATCCCACTGTGGATATCCTGGGAGATCACTCTGCTCAGGCTCTGTCCAGGTGGCACACGGGAGCACAGGGCTCTGCCCTGTGCTGTACAGTCCCTTTCCACCATGCTGGCAAAGAAGCTGGGCTTTGTGTCCACGCCTGCATATTCCTACAACTTCTCAGAGTCCTCTGGGCAATGACTGAGGAGATTAACCATGCAGGAAACAATGTAAAAAAAAAGTAAACAAAGTAGTGTTTTGGTACATGTATACACTGTGAAATGATTTCCATACTCAAACTAATTAGCATATCCTTGTACTTAGATACTCTCTCTTACTGGGAACCATACTTCTAGTCTCTGATAGTATAAAAGAAGAGTCATCCTAAATCAAACTGTTTATTTACCGAAGCTGTTCTTATTTGGTAATTTAAGATATTTTTGGCCAAAATTTAAGATTTGAAGGATTTCATGCTTTTAAAAAATAGATTTAGCGGGGCCGGGGAGTTAGCTCAGTGGTTCCGGTGCCTGTCTTGCAAGTGCAAGGGCCTGGTGCGATCCCCGGTAACCACATACCATACTGGGCGTGGAGACTCACCCCAGCAGCAACCAGTACCACATACCACAGTGCTGGGTGTGGTGGCTCACGCCTGTAATCCCAGCACTCGGGAGGCAGAGGCTGGAGGATTGTGATGTGAGTTGGAGGCTGAGCTGAGGGCCAGCCTGAACCACAAAGCGAGACCCTGTCTCAAAAAAAACCTAAAAAAAAAAAAAATAGATTTAGCTTCTCTTTCAAAAGAGAAGAGAGGATTGTGGAGTGGGATAAAATTAAATTTTAAAAAATAGGGTGTTAATGCCTGGCTAGTGATGAGTAGCAAACTCTATCCTGTTTGTGTATTTCTCAGTTTCCAGGATACTGGGGCTTCTCTCATTCATTCGTGGTGTTTACCTGGCTCTGAGATCTTGGCGACTGCCCTGACCCCTTCCTTTCCGCATACCTCGTTTGCAGCTGATCCGTAAGTCCTATGGATGTACCTTCTTCCTCTTCATCTCGTTTCTACATCCTTAGATCAGATCTCAACACTGCTGACATGCACTGGAGCAGAGTTTGCCTCCAGCCCCACCTATCTAATCCATCACAGACAGACAGTGAAAGCAAACTGATGTTATTATCTGGCCTGAAGGCCTCCACTGGCTCTGCACTATCTGTAGGAGAAAGTCCAAACTCCCTCAGCACACATTCCCAGGTATCAGTGGCCAGACACTGCTGCACTCCCGCACGCCAGTGTGGTCTGTGCTCTGTCCCTGCCAAACAGCGCTGGCGACCAGGGAGAATGTTTCAAACTTCTCAATCACACTGCTCTTTACGCCTGGGACAGCCTCATGGCCCATTTGCCCCCACCCAACCATACTCTTAACTTTATAGATTTCTATAAAGTGTTACCTTCCATGTGAACATTTTTGGGCCCCACTCCCAGTTTTGTAGGTGGACACAATCCCTGCCTCCCCACCACTAGTCCCTTCTCTCCCTGTAAGACTGCTGCTTTAGTGACTAGGACATTTTATGGTACTTGCTCGTTTCCTTGCTGTGTTCACACTAGATTATAAATTCCTTGGAGGTGTGAGCTATACCCTCATTGTCCTTCTATTTCCAGATCCCCATGTTGTGCCAGATAGCCGATTAATGAATATTGATTAAATGAAAAGTCTTAATTCAAATAGCTCCTTGAAAGTAGGCTGTTTTCGTAAATAAGCTGATCACCTTCTTATAAACTCATTTATACCACTGATCTGCTTTTGGTCAGGAATTACACCAGGGTAGAGAGTTTAGTTCAGTTCAAGCAACAAAAACAACTCTAAAAAAAAAAAAAACAAAACAACTCTGAAATAGTAGGGGACTCAGATCAATGTATATTTGTGTCAACTGTGTTTCCCCATTTTCATTCTTAAGAGAGATCCCATACACTATCTCTAACACTTAGAGGCAAATGTAAATATTTTATGATTCAGGCTAACTGTACCATACATAGGACACAGATCATGTGCCCTATGAGTATGACTTATAAATAACTGTAGGTGACAGCTGTCAATCCTTTCAATGAGGAAGAGTACAGCAGAACCTTTAAAGATCTGATTATGAATCACTCAGCTTACCATATGAAGGAGAGTAAATGGCACTTCTGCAAGTAACACACTTTGTAGCATTCTCTAAAATCATAGTGTAGAGGTAAAAATTTAAACTTCAGCACACACACACATGCACATGCACACACACACACAGACACACACACCATATGGGAGTTTTAAAAATGTGCATTCAGGGAATGAGTCCTGTGGGTGCCTGGTAGAGGGGAGTCCCAGCAGACAGAGGGCAGCTGCAGACAGAAGTTCAGAAGGGGGCACATGATATGCTGGGCTCTCTGGGAACAGCAGGAAGCCAGTGGTGAGTGAGGCAGGAGTGAGCACAGAGAAAAGTAATTAGTGAGATAATCGATCAGATCCCTTGGGGCAGGGATCTAGGGAAGAGCTAGGTCAGAATATGTGGGGCAGTGCTATTCTAGTTTAACAGATGCATTGTCCCCTCTCTGTAACAAGTACTTCTTACTCTTCCCTAGTTATCCTGAAATTAAGTTCACAAATAATATAATCTGTGAACACACCTAGTTTCTAAATAACCAATGTAATGCCAGTGGACTTAAGTAGTACAGTTTTCAGTTTTGCAAGATGAGAAGTATCTGGAGATCTGTTATTCTACTATATGTATATATTTAACACTACTGAGCACTTCAAAATGGTAAAATGGCTATTTTTATGTTTTGTGGTTTTCACTACAATTTTTTTTTTTTTTAAGGTTTTTTGAGACAGGGTCTCACTTTGTGGTTCAGGCTGGCCCTGAGCTCAGCCTCCAACTCACATCACAGCAATCCTCCTGCCTCTGCCTCCCTAGTGCTGGGATTACAGGCGTGAGCCACCACGCCCGGCACTGTGGTATGCGGTACTGGTTGCTGCTGGGCGTGAGTCTCCACACCCAGT
>PVIR01013552.1:0-42072 GCA_004026965.1 Petromus typicus
CCGAGGATTTGGGAAGCAGAGGGACCAGACGGTGACCTGGCCAAGCAGTGGGCTCTGGAGCCAACTGTGTGGGGCCCAGTCCTGCTGCCCACCAGCCAGCTTGTGACCTTCGGCACGGCGTGTGGTTCGCTTCTTGCGGTCTCAGTTTCCTCACTGTTGGGGACAGTGCCGTTTATCTCAGGGTTGGCAGAAGTGCAGAATGAGCTCAGGTCTTGGGATTCCCAGCCGATCCCTTTCTTTGCTATCCTCGGAGGAAGAGGGCCGGGCGGTGGTTCTGCTTCGTCTGCTGGTTCATTTGATAGTTGTTTTGGTTTCCAGTCCAGAGCTCAGGCCCCCTCCCCACTCCCTCGCCTCCTCCTCCCTTTCCTTCTCCCCCTCCTTCTTCTTGTCTTCCTCCTCCTCCTCCTCCTTCTCCTTCTCCCTTCCTTCTGCTGGAGGAGTCTGCGGATGTTTGCTGAGTGCTGACTCCATCCACGACTCGCTGCTCAGGGTCGGGAAAATTTGGGGTGAGAGCCTCAGTTCGCTCTTGCCCCCCGGTTTTTCAGGTCACCTGTCCTGAGCCGCACCCCTAACACGGCAAATAGTGATGTGTAAGCGGCCACACTGGCCCATGCCCAGGCCTGTGCCATCAACCGTAACCCAGCGGGATTGCATGACGCAGTTGCCTGGGAGGCGCTAGGGGAGAGCGGAGGCCCAGGGCCACGCCGGAGGATGTGGGGAGGAGAGGGCGAAAGCCCGAATTTGGCTGGGTTATGAAATCACTTATTGACATTAATTTCCAACAGTCAGGTTGTTGTCTGACTAGCTGGAGAAGGAGTAGGTGGGAAAAAGAGACCATATAGTTGATGCTAGAGTTCGGGTGCAGACCCCTACCCTCAGTCAAGCACCCACTGCTGCCACCACCCCGTGTACAGAATACAGGGTGCAGAGGACAGTGACAAAGCTGCTGCCACCTTCCAAGCACTTACATTAATGCCCCGAAATGATAGATTCATCTGTTGTTCAATCTTACACAAACTCCCCTGGGGAGGAAGCCAGGTCCGCTGTCGACACCTCCACATTCACACAGGGGCCCTGAGGGACACGCAGAGGCCACCGTGAGCACAGAAGTGGGGAGGAGGCTGAAGCTGACGCTGCTGTATTTGCAGATTTCAGATTTTTATTGATTCGTTAGTTTTTGTACATATGCATTTTTGTATGCATGTAGTACTGAGGATTGAACCGGGGCCTTCACGCTGAGCTACCTCCCCAGTCATTTGAGAAACAATTTTTTTATTTTCAAGCAGAGCCTGGCTAAATCACTACAGCTGCCATGGCTGAGCTCAAACTTGTGATCTAGCTGCCTCAGCCTCCCAGAGTGTCGAGTATCATTTCCCGGCTTTAGGACTATTTTAGAGTTAACCTAAGTGAGATCCTACTATGCCTATGATTTCAGGTTTTGTTTTTATATCTATCATTAGGCTGTATGACTCAGGGTCCACAGATCTGTCTCATTCTTTTCAAACATCTGGATGATGTGAATATACATTCTCTTATGAGTTTACCATTTCTCCCTTTGATGGATATTTAGATTGTTTACATTTTTTTATTATCACAAACATTCACTTGATCTTTGTTCTTGTTTTGGTGCTAGGGATGGAAGCCAGGACGCCTTGTGCACTAGTCAGCGCTCTACCACTGAACTATATAAACCTGCTCTGCTCGGACACTTCTTACTCCTGCTTTGGGGATTCTCAATAGAAAGGCCGGGCCTTTGTCCGTGAGGCTGCCATTCATTCCCTGCAGACTTTCACTGAGAGAGTCTGGGACCAAGATTTGTCCCAAGTGGGGGTCAGAGCGGGGGCCAGAGGACGGAGTCTCAGCAGAGCTCCGGCTGAGAGGCAGGTGCCGTTAAGCACAGGGCTGGCGGTGGCCAGCACAGAGGCCGCGTGTGTGGCCCCATCCCTCAGGCCTTGTACAAACGTCAGCTCTGTGACGGGCTCAGTAGGAAAGTCAGTCCCAAATTAGCACTAACAAGAGGGCACTGAACCCTCTTAGGAGGCCCTTTGAGAAAGCACAAAAGGATGTTTCCAGGATGGGCTGTGCAGCCCAAACAGGTCTGACTTGGAGACAGTGTCCAGCAGGAAGGCCAGGCCCCCTGAGACTCCGCCTCACCCACCGTGTGGACTCTCAGTCACACACACGTAGGGTTGGGAACACGGCTCGGGGCCTGGAGAGCTGGTGCCCCAAGGCCTGTGGCAGGCAGAGGCAGGATCTCGCCATGGCTAAAGGCCTGGACATCAGAGAGGCCTGGGTTCAAATCCCTCCTCTAACCTCGCATGCTGAGAGCCCCTGAGCAAGCCCGCTCCCCGCCGGGACTGGGTTCCCTCATCCAGACACGGAAACAGTAACAGTGATGACCTCACGGGCTGGTTAGGAAGGTTATGTAAGGCGGGTCAGGTCATCTTTGGTCCACGCCTGACCGGGCCCCTCTCCAGCCTCCACCGCGTTCTTCCTTACCAGCTTCTCCTCCCTCCCTCAGCCTTGTCATCCCTAACTCCTTTCCTTTTTCATCTCTTCCCCAGGCCGAGGGCAGAGCTGAATACCTCTGCTCATGGCCGTATCCCAGGACCTTACACAGTGCTTGGCACATGGCGAGAGGCCAGGGCACACGACAACCAGGACCCTAGGCACTGTGTCCTTTTTGATTTTCTTCTTCCCCTAGCTCATAACACGAGAGAAAAAATATGTGGAGTCACAAAAGTCCTCAGTAGAGGGCTGGGCATTGCCCCAAAGTCTTCTCCGAATTGAGGCTGTGTGCGAGTGTCCAGGTGTCTGTGTGCCCCCTCAGTGAGGGAGCCCGGTGGGCCCCACTCCCGGCCACCTTCCCTGGCTGTCAAGATAGAGGTCGGGTGTGCCCGCGTCTGGGGACCAGCCCACTGTGCTCTGCTGGGCGGACGTGTAGCAGCCTGCGTGTGCACCGGGGCCGAGGCGTGGGTGAGGCCCAGCGGCCTGGGCTTCAGAACAGGCCTGTTGAGACCTGTCCGCCCCTAATCTGACCACAGAATCGGGGAATCAACTGAACCCCAAGTCATTCTAGGAGAGCTCAGAAGCCCAGGGCCACTTGAGGCCCTGCCACTGTCTCTCTGGCCTTGACCCAGCCCTCAGCTGGCAAGATGCCAGGATGGAGGGCCTCACGTAGATGCTGTGGGTTTCGTAAGCACAGGCCACCCCGGGTCCTGAAGGGGCACTGCTGCTTCCTGAGTGCACCCAGGGACAGACCTGTGTGAGGAGCTGCAGGCGGAGGGCAGCCACAGAGGCCCCGCCCCTCTCCCCTGCGGCCGGCCCAGGGTGGGCAGGACAGCCGGTTCCGGAAATCACTACTGCAGTGAGGATGACGGGGTGAAGTCCAGAGGCCTTGAGTCCTTCGAACTGGGCGCAGAACCAGACTTGGGCTGTTCTCTGAAGAAATGCCATGTAATTTCTCTTTTTCTTTTCTTTTTTTGGTGGTGCCTGAGATTGAATGTAGGGTCTTTGCACTGAGCTACATCTCTCTGCCTCTTCTTCTATATATACTTTTTGCATCTTGCTAAATCTCTAAGTTGCCTGGCTGGGCTTGACATTGCCTGTCTCCTAACTCAGGCTTCCCAAGCAAAGAAACCACAGGTAGATACCACCACACCTAGCCAGATATTCTATTTTAAAATTTTGAGAGATATTATATTATTTTCCATAGTAGCTACATCAGTGTATTCCCACCAGTGGCAGGTCACAAGTGTTCCTGTTTCTCCACACCCTCTCTGACACGTAGGATTTTCTTTCAGTTTTCTATGAAGATGAAAATGTTCTAAAATTGACTCAGATGATGGTTGAGCCCTTCTCTGAGTGCATTACAAACCACTGAACTTTAGACTTTATGTTTGCAGTGTAGGGGACTGAGCCCAGAGCCTCCCATGTGTCTGGCAAGCGTTCTACCACTGAGCCTTGCTTATTTTTAAATTTCAGACAGGGTCCCACAAAGTTGTTAAGGGCCCTAGATTGCACTCCAACTTGGAATCCTCCTGCCTCAGCCTCCCAAGGTGCTGGGATTTCGGGAATACACTAACGTGCCCAGCTCTTAGAAACAGCACATAAACTATACCGGAAAGATTATCGGTGTTAAGCAAATGAGGAGCTGGGATGTGGTGGGTGGAGGAAAAGGGTGTCTCAGGAAGAGGGAAGGGCATGTGCAAAGGCCAGAAGCCGGCTTACTGCACAGTGTGATTTCACGGAAACCGTGAAACACCCGCAGAGGAAATTTTTTATTTTGCCCATGAGGAAACCAGGGCTCAGGGAGATTTGATAACTTGCCTAGGGTTCCAGTTTGCATCCTGAATCTGCAGGGTTTTCCGGAAGATTCAACCTGAGCCTGAGTTAGCCATTCCTGAAAAAGACCAGTGCTACTCACCGGTAGAAGATGCTACAGAAAAAAAAAAAAAATCAGAGTTAATGAGATTTCTGGGGGACAAAACTCCTTAAGAAAAGGAAACAGAAGAAGAGGGGGGTGGGGAGAACCCTGCTTCCGAGGTCACCCAAGAGGCAGTGCCAGGATTCGAGCACACTTTCCCTGGCTCTGCTTGGACACTGTCCCATCTGATACACCTCTCCCGGCGTGAATCATAATGCAGCGCTGGCCAGATGTGTGCAGATAGGAAAATAAATAAACTGAACACTTGGCCCTGTGCTCTCCCCCTAGAGGAGGAGCGGGGCAGAGCTGTCACGTGCAGACCGAAGGCATCTGGACGGCCTCCTCTAGTTTATCACAGCTGATTCCCCTACGCTGTTATATGAGCCCAACTCAAAGCTGTAAAGACAACATCTGTGTACGCGGGCTCTGGGTGAGTAAGCAGAAGGCGGCGTGCGGCAATGCCTGGGAGGGCTATGTGACTGACTTCACGTTTACTCAGCCCGCTGTCCCCTGTCCCCAGGCCGGCAATCTCAGCTTGACACCCCAAGCTGGGGAAGGATGGGTCTGTTGAAGGAAGGCCCAGGAGGCGTCCCCCATATCGACCATCAGAGACAGGAAGACTGTGACTGGGCCTGTGGGTGGTGTCCCTGCACTCACCTGTCTCTGGTGACCACACCTGCCACGGCGAGCGTTGGGTAACCAGGCATGAGCCACCTGTCTGCGGGGCGCTGCGTGCCATCCTCCCATCTGCTCAGTGAGTCAATGTCTGCCGCTGAGACCTCAGGCCCTGCCTGCCTGTGGTCCAGGACCTTCAGGGGAGCAGCATAGCAGGGCTTCCAGATCAAAGGGCAAAGGTGTCCCCAGCCCAGCCAAAGGATCAGGCCGGGCTCCTCCATTGAAGGCAGCTGTCTGAGGGTTTCATCAAGAGCCTCAGCGAAGGCCATGACCTTGCTCAGGGTCATGTAACTAACACATGTGGACGGGGCTAGACCAGGTGTGCAAGCTCCGGGGTTCCTCCTGCCCTTAGGTTAGTACACGTTACTAGGTGTATGCGTGGAAAGGAAGGTCCGGGTGCCTGCATCAATCTGCTTGTCCTTTCCCGGTGGGATGCTAGGCACTGAGGGGGCTTTCACCATTGGATCTTTCACACTGACGCCCTGCCTCTTTTTGCTGTTGTTTCTCAGACATTGATGTCCCAGAAAAGCAAAAAGATAGGTGCTCTAATTTGGTTCTGGTTGTCAGAGGTCTTACGGCTCACAGAGGAGTGGTCACATGTAGTCAAGGGGATCTAAGGCATTTTCTGGAGACCTTGCCCTTGAAGCCAGTACTTTACTACCTCCCATGTGTATGACAGACTCCAGATGTGAGATGTCTGTTGCTGTAACACTACACAGTCTTCAAGTGTAGCATTGCCAGCTGGACACAGTAGCGTAGGCTTGTAGCCCCAACTACTCAGGAAGCTGAGCTGGGAAGATGTAGAGTTAGAGGCCAGCCTGGATAACTTAGCAAGTCCCTATTGTAAAATAAAATAAAATAAAATTTCAAAGACCATGCAGTTGCACATGCCCATGTATTATCTCATTAAATCTTTATAACGTTGGCACATAGGGAGGTTGGGATCTGAACTTAGGCAGTCTGTCTGCAGGGGAGACTCTGAAGCACTATAAATGCTACTTTTCTTTAAAATAAAGATGGTTTTTTGAGAACTGGCTCCTATTCACTGTGCTCAGGAGGGTGATCAGAAGCAGACCTGCCGTTTATAACTGGGAAGATTGTTCTGTTCCCCAGATAGCATGCACTCTGCTTGGCATATAACTAAAAGGTGAAGGGCAAGGACTTGGTTTACAGTTGCAAGAGGCAGGCTCTTTTTCATGGCAATGTGAGTTGAAGCCGTGGTGAGATGCTACCACATACCTCCTGGAAACACTGACCATGCCAGATGTTGGCAAGGCCATGGAGCAACTGGACCTCTCACTCCTTATTGGTGGTAAAATGATTCATTGCTGGTCTAATAAAATAATAGGTCCACTTCCAGGGAAGCTGTGTCAATATTTTATAAATGAAACACACTTATCCCACGAAAATCATTATATTCTTAAAGATTTACTCAAGAGAAATAAGAGGGTGTGTTCACAAAATGACTTGCAGAAGATTATTGATAGCACCTTTTCCATAATAGCCCCAAACTGGAAACAGCCAGTTTTGCAACAGCAGAACGGAGAACAAATTGCTGTGAAGCCCTAGGAGGGAATTCCAGCAGTAAGAAGGGGCGGATTCCCAGTGCACATCCCCACATGGACAAATCTTAGTAACATGTAAGGAAATGGAGCCGCTTGGAAAAGAGCACAGATTGTTTGATTCCATTTATATCAGCTTCTAGAACAAGTAAAACTAATGATGAGAAAACTATCAGAACTGCAGTCGTGAGAGGCTAAGAGAGTATTTCTGGAGGGAGGAAAAGGGCCTCTCTCTTGATAAGATTTGAGCTCACACAGGTGTATCCATTTGTCAAAATTCAAGACATATGAACTCAAGATTTGTGAATGTCATCCCCTACAAATTTTGCATCAAAAAGTCAAAAACTGTGAGCAAACATAGAATTATAGTTCATGATACAGGGACGGACGTCTTTAGGGGAAGTGTCCTAGCATCTGCAGCTTACTTTGAAAGGCAGAATGGGGTAGATGCAGTCATGAATGGAGAGGAGAGCTTCCTATGAAGGAAAGCAGGGCAGTGAGACGTGGAGTAGGGTGTAGGCGGTACACTCCAGGGCAAACAGTAGAAAAAGCTTTCTTTCTACCACACTGCATATTTGAAAACTTTCATGATTCCATGTTGAGAAGCACATTTACTGTATACAAGCCTAATGGCTCAAGAGCAAAATATGGACTGTGAGTTGGTGTGGTTGGATGCTCGGCTAGGTCAGGACCTGAGCAGGCAGGAAGGGGGTGTCGGGATTTCTGGAAAAATTCTGCTTCAGGAGCTGAGTGTCACTGGGGTTCAATTTGTGAAGGTCATGATTGGCACAAATTTTTACTGTGCTTTTTTGTATGTGTGTATATTATACTTGATAAAACGGGTTTTAAAAGATTTGCCATGCTACCGACTCCTGTTTCCATCCATAAATAACAATTAGCCATCTTTCCTGCTTCCTCTTACCTTGCCCAGCACTGCTCCTGGTCCTCAGCTAGGGCAGCCACTGACTGGACTCCCACCCAGGCCCTACAGGACAGGGATGGTACAGTCAGATGGAAAGGAAGATGCCAGCTTTGAGGTCAGAGAAGTTGGGTTCAAATTCTGGTTCTGCCACCTAACAGCCATTGTGATTCCAGGTGAAGGGATGAATGTCACTCACCTCAGAGGGGGCAATGCCCACCCTGTGAGACAATACCCACACCTGCTTGGCCTGGCACTGCTGCTGGTAAATTCTTCCAGTGTGATGACACTGATGACCGGGTGACCTCAGCTGTGTGGTCAGTCGGGCAACCACTGGCTGCTCACAGAGCTTCAGCCCCGCAGGCTCTCTGTCCTTATTTACTTAGAGAGAGAGCAATTCCCACAGCCGTGAGCCTAGATAAGCGTTAGCCTCGCACTCGCGGCCTTGGAGATCACTGAGGACTCCCCTTTCTTAGGGGTGGTGTATTGTCTTGGGGTGGGGGGTTCAGCGCAGTAACAGCCCAGCAGTCACTCGGGGCCCAGCCTGGCCCACGCTCAGTTACTAAGCCCAGACCGCCTTTGACAGGTGACATGAACTTAGAAGCCCTTCATAGCTTTCCTGCAGATGGTCACCCTGGTGTGGAGCGTGGGCCGGGTGTGGACCAGACAGTCCTCCAGCCAAGGGTCCTCAGATGGAGACCCAAGCCCACCCAGGACTCCAGAGAGTCAGCTCCACACCTGCTCCTGAGAGGTGAGAACTGCGGACCAGGTAGGCTTTGACTCAGTGTAAATGACAGAGCTGTAGGGGAGGGCTCCACTGCCAGGCGCTGTCCTGGAGCATGCCACCTGCTGCCACATGCCGTGCTGTTACCAGGAAATGGGAATTCAGAGATGCAGTGACTGCCCTGGGACACACGATGTGACAGCTGTGCTCTGACACCATCCATCACTCCAGCACCACAGGGATGACAGTGATGACGCCGAATGTTTCCATGACAACCCATGACACAGGGATGGAGTCCGTGTGGCGCATGATGGGGACATTATTGTGTGAAACCCCAGAAACTACGCTCCATGGCCGTGACGATTACTCCCCATTTTATGGGGGAGAAGCTGTGTGAGTGCACGGCTGCGTGACTCAGTGCCCAACAAAGGCCAATCATTCTCCTGAGCCTGATGGTCGCATTTGATCTCCACAACTCTGGGAATGAGTCAGATGGGAGCTCTTCCATTTTCTAGATGAGAACATTGAGGCTTAGGGTGGTTCAGTTACTTGTTATCCAGCAAAAAGAGCTGGCACTGAGACTCAGCTCTGGGCAGGCCGTCTCCAGATCCCACTTCCTAACCATCCTCCCCAGCAGGCAGCTGTGGACGGGAGGAGGAGTCAGCGTGTGTCTAACTGAGGGTGTCGGTGGCCCTACGGCCCTAGCAATAAAGAGCAATGCTGGCGACCAGCGTGTGAGTCCCTGTAACCAGTTTATCCATCTGTGAAATGGCCACAAGCAGTGACAGAGGCTGATAGTTTCCACCTTGGGGTTAACAGGAGGACCGGTCCAATGAGCGCTCCTGTTCTTTAAACAGAGCCCAGCACTCTGTGCACATTACATAAGTGCCTATCACCCGAGCCTGGAGTCAGGCCATGTCCCCAGTGTACCCGAGAGACTCTGCTTTTGCTGCACACAAAAATATCCCTGCTGAGTGGCTATTGGATGTTACACGCGGGTTTTTACAGAGGGCGGGTGTGGCAAACAGTGCTGGTGAATGTGCTGGCATCACCGTTGAAGCAGAGACATTGTTTGCTATCTTGTCCAACGCCCCTCATCTCGGATTCCTCCGGGAGCTGAGCACCAAGAGACGGTGTCTCTCTCTCAGCACGGGCGATTCTGGAGCTGGCAGTGATTTGGAAACAAAACAAAATGTGATGGTCACTGAGTTCAGGCCTGGCTCAAGTACAACAACCTTCTCCTTTTCCTGCTGGTTGTTTTCTTTACTTTAAAAACAATTATTTTAAACTAGGTGTGGTGATACATGTCTATAATCTCAGCTACCCAGGAGGCCGACGCATAATTTCAGCCCAGGAAATTTAGTGAGAACTCTCAAAATAAAAGTGTGTAAAGGACCGGGGATGCAGCTCGATGGTGCAGCAACACTTAACTCTCATGGATGAGGTCCTGGGTTCTATCTCCAGCACTGAAGAAAAAATAATCTCATACGCACATATGTGTATATATATTGTGTATTTGTATATACATATGTATATACATATATATATGTATCCGAGTGTTAATATGCCCCATTAATATGCACAATTTTATATGTCAAGGTATCGGTTTAAAATACATTTTAAAAAGAATTGCTTCACAGATTATTGTGGATAAATAAATGCATCTGGATTGCAAGCAAAGAATTCAACATTTTAACATGTTCCCTATTAGACTTGTGTACGTGCCTGTGGTCTGCGTAATGTACGTGTGTGTCTGTCGTATCTATGTATCTGATGCGCACGGGTGTAAGACGCTAGTGCAGGGGCGCTGGGGATGGGATCCAGGTCCTGGGCCAGGCTCAGCAGGTGCTCTGCCACGGGCCACGCCCCCAGCCCAGATGGAGCATGCGATTTGGGATGTAAAATCTTAGAGAGAGAATCACGGTACAGTTTCTTGAACCTTACCTTTTCCTCTTAGTCTATTGTAGACATTTTAATCCATTAACAAGGACAACAGTAATAATAACCTCCTTCATTCAGTAAAATATTTACGATCAAAGAATAGAGAAGTGAATAAGGTGGCTGTGGTCTCCCCCTCACAGGAGCTATCAGCCTTCAGCCACTAAAAAAGATCATTTCTTATAACTCTGCAAAGAAAGCGATGCAGGGAGGTGGGGGAAACACTGGAAAAGGTGGTCAGAAAAAGACTCATTTAAAGAGGAGCCATTACAGCTGAGGCCTGAGTTAGGACTGAGCTTTGGCTGGACCCAGCAGAGGAAACAGCAGGTGCAAAGGCCCCGAGGTGACAGCAGATTGGGTCTGTTTCAGGAGCCCCACACAGGCTGGCATGGATGGAGCTGAGCAAGAGATCTGAACACCGCTAGCTAGGCAGGGGCCTGATCCTGCGAACAAGGGGAAGGGGGTGGATTTAGTCAGGCATTCTCTGACTGCAGGCGTTCTGGGCCTTACCATTTGAAAGCAGTATCACTGTGGCTGCTTGGTGGGGGATGGGGAAGGCCATCCAGAAACAAGAACCATTGCAGGAATTCAGGCAGCTCACATGAGATTTGCAGCAGTAGATGGGATGAATTTTGGACTTAGTTTCAAAATACGCCAACAGCTGCGTTTACAGAAGTAGGGAATAGAAGGCTTGGGATTGGCTCAGAGGCTTTTGATAACAGCAATCATTACTGTTTACTGAGCACTTACTAATGCCAAGAAGGTGCAAAGCTTATTTGCAAATCCACATTTCCCCAAAGTAGGAGTCTGTTCTGCGGCAAGAGACCTACTAGAGGACTTGCTGAGATCATGGGGCTTCTGGGTGCACCCAGGGACCCTTATTCACGGCCACGTTAGAGGGGGAGCACTCATCGGATCAGGGAGGACTTCCCATCTGAGTCTTACAGAGCAGGTGCTACCCCAGGTTCTGCCCCAGAAGCACGAGGGACTTGTGAAAGCTCCCGGGTCTCCCTGGTGCTGGCGCACCTTCATTTTTCAGCACCAGCACAGCAGTGAAAATGCTGACACTAAAAATGGCACCAGGCATCGATTTCATAGCTGCCTGAGATTCTGCCCTATGGATTGGCTGGCACCAAACACTATCTTTGCTTTTTATCTTTCTTTTTTCCACTTAGGGGTGTGACAGAGATTTAGGTTCAAAACCATGGGTTGTAAATCCTTTCTACGGCATCAAGTGCCGCCTGCAGAGAAGATAATTGCATGTACTGATCACTGATAACACAAATAATCGTGGGCCCCATTTATTGGGCACTTACTACGGGCCAGGCCCTGTGCTAAGCGCTTTGGACATATCATCTCCTTGATGTCACCCAGGTGAGTGTGGGCCGGAGATATTCACACCGCCCTCAGCTCCCTCCCTCCCTCCCGGGGGATCAATCTCCTCAAACAGAGATATTATCAGCTTGGCGTGGTGGTGATTAAGCATCTTCGGGCTTTGCTATGATTTCCCTAATGAGGCAGTGACTTTTGACCCATTTCCTGGGCCCAAACCATCCTCTGGGCCTCACCCTCTCAGGGAGACTTGGCGGCTCTTCTGGCAAAATCTGACTCATGGGCCGTCTCCTTCCGGTCAGGGTGGGAAGTAGATGCTGGGGAAGGGAAAGGGGAGCAGCGGCTGAAGAATGAATCAAGCTACGAGAGCACAGTTAATGAGTACCGGAGAAGAAGCCTCATCATGATGGCATCCCAGGGGATGGCACGCCTGCCACGGCCTGCATCGCAGTCGTGTCCACTCAGATGACATCTCGGCAGAGCCTCGGGATCACATGCATCTCTTTGCACCCCTCTCCCACAACCGTTCCCACTCTCGGCCCAGCCCTAGGGCTGTCCCAGACGTAGCATGCAGAGAGCTGTTAGAGAGGAGCGCCTGGCATGTGAGAGCTTCATTCGGGCACTCTGCCATCCACGCACTCATCGTCGCGACTGACCATCCATCCGTCCGCCCGTCCACTCACCCATCTACCCACCTGCGCATCTACCTATCCACCCACCCACCCGCTCATCCTCTCATCCATCTATCTAGCCATCTCTCCATCCACTCACCCTGCAAAGGTCCATGTCCAAGATACTCGGAAGCATCACAGCTGCAGAAAAGTTAGATACACCAGCACTTGGGAGGCTGAGGCAGGAGGATTGCTCTGAGTTCAAGGCTGGCCTGGGCTACATAGTGAGTTCAGGGCCAGCCTGAACTACAAAGAGAGACTTTGTCTCAAAAAACAAAAACAAAAACAAAAAAAAAGAGAGAGAGAGAAAGAAAGAAGAAAGAGAGAGAGGAAGAGAGAGAAAAGTTAGATACAGGCCCTGCTCT
The DNA here is from genome assembly GCA_004026965.1 of Petromus typicus. NCBI lineage: Eukaryota > Metazoa > Chordata > Mammalia > Rodentia > Petromuridae > Petromus > Petromus typicus. The sequence continues at coordinate 12,613 of PVIR01013552.1, forward strand.
CTTGCGGGCCCACAATCTCACCCAGGAAATGCAAGTAAACTGACAGTGACACGGCTGTCGAGGATCATATCTAGAGATTTGCTATACTGGGCTGAAGAGTTTCAGCCAGGGCCGGGGAGTTAGCTCAGTGGTTCCGGAGCCTGTCTTGCAAGCGCAAGGACCCGGGTTCGATTCCCGGTAACCACATAACAATACTGGGTGTGGAGACCCACACACCCAGCAGCAACCAGTACCACATACCAGTGCCGGGCGTGGTGGCTCACGCCTGTAATCCCAGCAATTGGGAGGCAGAGGCAGGAGGATTGTGATGTGAGTTTGAGGCTGAGCTTAGGGCCAGCCTGAACCACAAAGCGAGACCCTGTCTCAAAAAACCTAAAAAAAAAAAAAAAAAGAAAAAGAGTTTCAGCCACAGCTGAGCCTGAGTGGCTCTAAAGCCCAAGACCCAGCTCCCGTCTCCGCTCTGCCACTCTTACCCACGCAGCCTGGCCCCAGTCCCTGTACTTTTCGGAGCTTCAGTTTCTTCACCTGGAGAATGGGAGTGATTGTGAGGCCTCCTTTATGAAGTTACCGTGGAGAGAGTTAAAGCGAGGGTGTGAGGCGAACACTCAGTTCACTTCTCTTTTCTTCTTGAAGTTCTCTAGGAACCTCTGGAATGGATGGTACCTCATTCCCATCAGAGAAAGACCTGGATGTGGATGGGAGAACGACCATGGGCGTAGCTCTTGCTGCTTTCCAGACTCTGAAGTGCTTTCTGCTCATTTTCATGCATAGTTAGTCCAGCAGCACTACGAGGGTGACTTTATGTCAGAGTAAAGTGATACTCCAGCGCTGCAAAGCCAGGAAGCGGCAGGCTGGGATTCGAGCCCTGCTGGCAGCCCACATGCAGAGTCTTTCCCACGTGTACACAGCAGGAGGGGGGAAGAAGCAGCAGGTTCTCTAGTAAAGTTTTTAGAATCGTCTTCTGGAAACACAGAGAGTGCATTTCTTTGGATTTCTTAGAAGGGGTGGTATTGGAGCTCCACCATGAAGGGAAGGAACCTAAATCATTACCTCATGGAAGCTGCATGAAGCGGCTTTCCAGGCAGAGAGCCTGCTGGGAGGGAGCAGAAGGAAGAGTGCCGTCAACAACGGAGACATTTCAGAGTCGAGTCATGCATACGATCACCAGCTCCATCTAAGTCCATCATTTCTCAGACAAACCAAGGTCCCAAGAGGGACTTCCGGCTTCTCTGTTGTGATGTTCAACACCTTACAGCTGGCACTGACCCTCTACCAGGCAAGACAGTGAGTGTGGTGAGTGAGACAGATGAGTCCCTGCCCTGATAGAGATTCTAAGTGAAGGCGAGTTAAGAGATAAAGAACACACTTCCGGTAGCTGGGAATCATGGTGTACACTTATAATCCCAGCACTTGGGAGCCTATGGCAGAAGGATCACAAGTTTAAGACCAGCGTGGGCAACATAGTGAGTTCAAGCCAGCTTGAGCTACACAGAAAGACCCTGTCTCCAAAACAGGCCATGAAGCTAGGTACGCGGAGCTTGTCTTGAACACAAGACATCCAGGCTATATTGGCCAGAGATGACACCTGACTGCACACCGCATCCCCCAAATCCCTCTGCACATTTTCAAGGTCCACTCTCGGGCCTTTTCTCCCAAAGCAGATGGAGCATCTGAGGTTCCGGAGATATGAGATTAGAAGCCACCAGAGCCAGGGATTTAGCTTAGTGGTTTTGGTGCCTGCCTTGCAAGTGCAAGTTTCTAGTTTGATCCCTGCTAACTGCATACTACAATGCTGGGCATGGAGACTCATGCTCACCAGCAATCAGTTCTACATACCACAATGCCAGGAGGTGTGGTTCACGCCTGTAATCCCAGCACTCGGGAGGCAGAGCCAGGAGGATTGCTGTGAGGAACTACAAAGCGAGACCCTGTCTCAAAAGAAAATATTAGAAGTCACCAGCAGGGTTTGGGGAACATACCCCTGGTCCTGGAAATGTCAGGCAGACCAAGAGATGAAACCCAAGGCTTCCATTGAGGCCTCCGCAAGACTGAAGGCTCCAGGAAGCAAACAGAGGCGGGGATTCTCGCTGGTGCTTGGTCGGCATTTCCCCGGCTGTTGTGATAAAGCATCTTCCTGTACATTTCTTGGCCCTCTGGGTCCCTGCTCTGTGAAACACTTGTTCATGACCTTCTTTTTTCTTTTTTAAATTACTTCCTCCTATTACACAGCAGGAAATTCAAGGAGAAAAGTCACACGAGTTGCCTAAGCACAGATTATTAATTTACATAAAATTATCTAGTGTATGGTGCCTTGCTCAATACCTACTTGTTATGTCAGGCATGATGACTCATGCCTATAATCCCAGCTACTCAGGAGGCTGAAACAGGAAGATCACAAGTTCAAGGGGCACTTGGAAGGCTGGGGTGTTAGCTCAATGGTTCTGGTGCCTGCCTGGCAAGCACAAAGTCCCGAGTTCGATCCTTGGTACCACAAACCACAATACCGGACGTAATGGCTCACACCTGTAACCCAAGCACTAAGGAGGCAGAGACAGGAGGGTCGCTGGGAGTTCGAGGCCAGCCTGGGCTACGTAGTGAGTTCAGACCAGTTTGAGAGTGGTTTTCTCACAGAAAGGAACTGGCTCTCTCTGCATTTCTCTCCTACTCTCATCGTGCTAGTGCACATGACACCCATGCAGGTCTCCTGGGGCCCAAGGCGCAGTGGGATGCTAAAGACCCACCTGAGGAGTCTGACATCACCACATTATTGTATTTAAATGAAATGGAAAGAGAAAAGAAAACAGAGATTGAATGCCATTGTTGGAATGTGGTTGTTGCCTCCAAAATTCATGCTGAAATTTAGTCCCTGTTATGAGATACTAAGAGGCAGGATCTCCTCATATTAATATTAATGGGGTATCTCCAGGATGATCCCCTCCAAAAGCTGGTGTGGCTGTGCCTCACAAATGCTCCCTGTCTATCTTACCAGGTGATGCCCTGTGACCCTTCTGAGACTCTGCCAGCAGGAAAGCCATCGCCAGACGCAGCCACTCAACCTGGACCAGGACTGGGAGCTAAATTAAACTTGCAGTCTCTTGTATTTATTTAAGATTTACTAAGTCTGGAGTATTGTGCTGATCACAACAGAAAATGGACCAAGACAATATTAGGAGGGTAGATCTTGACTGGCCTAGAGAAAGTGGAAGAAGTAGAGAGACACTCTACAGAAGCCAAGGCTCTGAGAAGAGAGGGTGAACACACTTGTCCAGGCCACGGTGGGAATTAGAGAGGTCTGAGCTCAGTCCTGGGAGACTTTGGTTACTCCAAAGAAAAACTCTGAAACCTTCCCAAGCTTAGGAGAAGAAGGACAGGAAGGGTTACAGCCAGGAACGAGCGATTCACAACACAAGGAAAGGTATTTCTTCTCCTTAGTTACCAGAGGAATGAAAATTAAAACAAGATGCAAATGCTTGCCTACCAGGGAGAAAATGATAATAGCTGGTGTAACCCAGGGCGTGGTAGCACAGGGCGCTCTCATTCGTGGCTGGTAGGAGTGGAAACTAATACAACCCTTTGGGAAAACAATTTGGCAACATTTGTGAAAGGTCCTGGTGTGTTTACGCCCTGTGACTCTGCACCTCCCCTTGAGAGAATCCTCCAGACAGAAAACTATTACACATGCAATGCTCACTGCATCTTTCTTTAACCCAGTACAGCAACAACCCAAGTGTCCGAAAGGGGAATGGGAGGTAAATTATGGGATCTCCACCTAATGAAATATTATGTATCTATTCAAAAAGACGGAAAGAAAGAATTCAAATCTATGAGTTTACATTATTAAACAAACACAGCTGGACACAAAACTACACATACAACTGAACAGCTGGATAAAAAACAAAGTATGTTTCACAGCGGTGGTAAAAATCCACTGAGAATCAATGTGTGCTCGTGGCTATTTGAAGTGCAACCCAGGCAACACTGAGCACGGTGTCCATCTGTAGGACTTTTTCATTATATTTCTAGCATTTCATACTCCCGGGACAGCCTCGTTGCCCTTTCCCCTAAGGCCTTGGACACTACCATTCTAATTTCTGTTTCTATGAGTCTGCTTACCGGGCACACTCCATGTGAGTGGAATTGTGCATTATTTGTCTTTTTCTTATTCCACTTAGCAGAATGTTCAAGTATTTTTAAACAGTACTTAAAGAGGATTCAAAATATACCAAAACTTGTGGTTGTCTTTGAGTGATGGGTCTAAGTTTGGTTTTAAACTTCTGTCTGGGCTGGAGAATCAGTTTGGGTAGAGGATTTGTCCAGCATGTGCAGAGCCCTGGGTTTGAGCCCCAGTCCCACCAAAAATAGAAATTTAAAAACTTTTCCATATGCTACTATTCCAAGTTGTTTAGACTTATATTAAAATCATCACAATAAACAAAGACTCATTTCCTTTTCAGGAATAGACAAAGGAAGTGAGTCTAAGAAGGCGGGGAAATAGCAACTTCTCCACCTTGTCACTTATAGGGGTGATAGCCTGGGCCAAGGAAAGGCTCTAATATGGCGTCCAAAGCGTCCTCCCTGCGGCCGGTCGTCTTGCCTTCCCAGAGATCCACGCGGCACCGGCGAGCCAGGGACATCGAGGCTGCCAGTTCTCTCTGCGTCTTCCTCTTGCGGGTATTGATTACAGTTACCATTCACCACCCAGGACAACCCACCAGTGATTCATCCCTCCCTCTACTGCAGAATGTTAAGTAGTTGTCTCCTTTTGGCGCTCTCTGAACCCACCCAGCCAAACAGCCCTCGGGGATTTAAAGATATCAAACTCCACCCACTGCACGCAGAGCTGCAAGGAGGGATGAGGCTGACTTTACAAGAGCCTCGGAAACTATGAGCAGGAGTAGGTGGAAGGCACAGAAATACATCCACCCTGCTCTGCTCAGAATCCAGGGCTATCTTGGAAGGTCCTTGCGGGCTCGGATCTTTTTCAGTCCAGCTCCTCCGCCCCTCCAGCCCTGATTACAGGGTTGTGTGCCTTGCAGAGGCTTCATAAATATTCATTCATCGGATGAACCGCGGGCATCCTATCATTTAGGCAACAGCTCATTTGAGGTGTGGTGCGTTCATCCTGGAAAATCACAAGAGACTGGAAAGTTACAGCAGCAGAGGACTGGAGGGAGGAGACCTTGCAGGGGAACAGGAAAGGCTTCGAGGCACATCCGAAGGCCCCCCAGTGCCCTCTGCTCCAGCACAGTGACCTCTGAGCACCGGATTGACTCTCCCCCTGCTGCCAACCTTGAGAACAACCCCAGTCTCTTCCCTTATCCTATTCAAGTTAGCTGAAACATAAGCTCCAGCTGGTGAGGTCCCCGAACCAGGCGCAGGAGGACTGATGTGAGTCCAAACCGAGTGACCTTGGCTAGATCAGGAGCTGACCAGAAATCAGGCGGTGTGATAAGCAGGCACTCCTAACTACCTGATATTCACTTGTTCAGTACTTTACAAACGTGGCCTATATCACCGGATTCAATCTACATCATTCTGTGAGGAAAGAACAATTCTAATCTCCATTTTACAGACCAAGGAAGCCCAGATTCAGAAAGATTTAGTAAATTTCCCCAAATCAGAGGCCATAAAGTGATAGAGCTGGGATCTGAACCGGGTCTGAAGACTTTACAACCTTGGTCTACCTCAGAGCCAAGCTGCCTCCCTTCTGCTCCTCCCTGCAAAAGCTTTGGTGTGGGGCTCGGGGGATGGGGTCACGCGTGTGAAAACGTGTTCTGAGCCCCAGCCCGGCACTGTACAGTCACTGGATGTGAGCTGGTCACAGGGCCAAGAGAGGGAAGGGTACTGGAAAATTTTGAGACCACTAACCACATGTGCTTCCGTTCCCCCGTCTTCTCAGTTCCTGTGAGGGTGTTTGGCCCTCGGGCAGCCCATCCCTCCGAGGTGGGCAGGGAAGAATTTTCCCTGCTCTGGAACCAAGAGTTTCACAACAAGGCCTGTGTCCCAACCGCTCTGTCCCTCAGCTGATAGATGACTGGAATGGCTGCTGTGGGCTCCGCTCTGCCCCAGCCCTCAGCCGCTGCTGGCGACCAGGTCAGGCTAGAGGTGGTGGCCGGTGGTCCCTGACAGCAGCCCAACTCTGGGACCCTAGGGGAGAGTCTAACTAGAGAAAGGCCTCTCCCAAGTGCCATGGTGGTAAGCATGCACAGCCGTGTAGGTCTGGCTGGCTGTTGCCTGACTCAGCCACCCTGTGAATCACTCACTCATGATTAGTGAACACCTTCTCAGAGAGCTGGGGTGGGCCTGTGGGCTCCTGAATACACAGACCTAGGCAATAGGCCTCCTCCATCCTCACCGGGGCTTTAATTGAAGCCCTTCAGCTTCCTAATGCTCAGTTGTCACATCTGAAAAATGGGGCTAAGGGGACCTAGTCACAGGACTTATGTGAGGAGTACAGAAGATCGTGTCCAGGACGCTTCAGTACAGGGCTGGCACCTAGCAAGTGGTCACCAAAAGTACTTGTGTGCAGCCAGTGCTATCGGGCGGAGGTGGGTAACTAGACAAGAAAAAAGTCTTGGCCTCCAGGAGTACACATTCCACAACGGGCAGAGAGGTGCAGACTCACCCCGCGAAACCGACCGGCTTAGCATGGAGTTGCTTCCCTTAATTCTTGTGGAAGCTTAAGCAATAAAATGTTAGTCAAGATTTGAACCCAGGGCTGGCTCAGTAAAAGACAGAGTTCTTAAAGGATTTGAAGAAAAAGATTTGGATCCAGAGCCATGAGATGGAGAAGTGAGTCCTCCTCTTGAATTTATTTCTCGAGCTGTCATACACCTTTTGAAAAACTCGAAATGAATAGATTCTGTCTATCTGTCCAGTTGGTAATCATCTAGTATAAAATGGAAGAGACTGAAGCAGACACAGTCCGATAGATGATAAACTAGACAGGCAAAGTTTGAGACTTGTTTGGACATAGCTAATGCTTGTTCTCATGTGCCACACCGCCATGGCAGCCTTGAGGGATGGGACAGTCACCTCTGGGCCCCCAGTGAAGTGGTGGGTTGACCAGTCATCCATTTCTGATACTCAGTCACTCCATTTGAGGAATGGATGGTTTGTACCTGTGGTAGTGGTGTTGCCTGGGTGTCACTAGGCAATGAAGTGAGCATAGAAGAGGAAATGTTGTTGCTAAGCCTGAATTTGTGTTGTTGGGTCCAGAAATCTCCACTCCGAAATAAGTCCAAACTCGTATGCAAGTACAAAGGCACTTTATTGACACAGCATGCTGTGGGTCTGCTGAGCAAAGTCAGAGACCCTGAAATGGGGCAGGCTTGTCTCTTCTGTATTGGCAGATTACATGGGTTTCCTCCCCCTCCCCTCCCCCTTTCCCATTCATGTGCATCCCTTTCGTGAGCCCAAACACAGGAGACAGGACAAGGTCAGGAGATAGGAGAAGGTGGGGCAAGGTGTAACAGGGTCCCTGTTGCTTTTACTTGGGACAGAGAGCAAATAACAGAATAGAGGCTGGGCTTCAAGATGGAGTCACTTAGGCCCTTCATTGTTACATAGAACCCCCGTGTGTGTCCTATGCCAAAGCCTCAGCACACAGCAGTCATGTCCTTCCCGTGCTCCTACCTCGGGGTGAGCCCAGGCAAGGACTCACAAAATCTGTAGCCACGCAAGACTCTGATTGGATCTGAGCTTGACTTTCGGAGGCGATCGTGAAGCCCTTGCAATCAAACAGACCCAGGTTCCAAACTGGGTTCCCTCCATCCCCCTGGACTTGTGTAACAAAGATAAGAGGAAGCTGCTTCGTAATATGAGCTGATATGTGGTGTTGTTGGGTTTTCTTTGGGTTGTGCAAGCTAGAATGGGTTCCAGGGTCACTTAGAGAGACAGGCAAGGGACCCTGGAGGCAAAGTGTTCCGTCCTGGCTGTGTGATCTATGCAAGTGACTCAGTTTCTCAGTCCCTGTTGTTGCTGCAGTGACAGCAAACTTCACAAAGAAGAGGCTTGATGCAGGACAGGAAAGGAAGATCACATCACAAGAAGAGGAAGAGCAAACCCTCAGGCACTAGGCTTTCAAGGAACACATTCATGATGACACTGGACCAGACTGAAAAAGAGTCTAGGGGTCGTCACAGCCTCACAAGCACCCTGAGGGGGCCACATGGGAGAGACTGGGTGCAAGAAGGACCAGGTGCTATCCTTTCAAATGCAATCCAAGGTAGAGGTTCAGAAGAATAATACTTGAGGAAATGAAGTATAAATTTCCAGTCCCAGAGTGTACCGACCCCACTCTGTGCAGATGGACTTCCTAGTGGACTACTACTAGGTCCACTTCCAGTGGACTTCCTAGTCTTCTCTAATCTCTTGGGTCAGAGGCTCCTGTATGGCCTCTGTGCAGGAGATGACAAGGAATGGGTGCTACAGGACAGTCCATACCCAGCAAGGCCAGAAAGGCTCACAGCAATCCTCCGGCCTCAGCCTCCCAGGTGCTGGGATTAGAGTGTATGCACCACACCTGGTTCCAATTGATTTTTAAAGGCAATTCAAATCCATGAGGCCAAGGAGGCCTTGAAAGCATGGACCAGGAAGTGGGGGGATTTGAGGCAGCAGCAGAGGTCACGTGAGAAGATGAGATGTTAGAACAGCTTCCCATCAGGCTGTGGACTTCTCCAGGGTCCAGGTCAAATGAATGAGCTGCAGTATCCAGACATCCACATCCTGCCCCACCTTCACAGGACACCCACCCTGCACCAGGCCTTGTACGCAGCTCTTCGAACATAAAGACGAATCACACACAGATCTGGTCCTTGATGACCCAGCCTCAAATAATTGCTTTAAAGTTCACACTGAAGAGCCAGGCCCAGGAGTGTGTGCTGGTACTTGGCTGGAGTGTGCTCCAGATACCTGGGCGGCTGAGGCAGGAGGACTGCTTGAGATCAGGCGTTTGAGGCCAACTTGGGCAACACAGTGAGAGCTTGGGGTTTTTTGTTTTGTTTTGTTTTGTTGTTGTTGTTTGTTTGTTTTCTAAAAGTTGATATTAAGGGCTTTTGGGAAAAAAAAATGAGCAAAGCCCAATAATTCTTTCTGTACTGGGACTTTAAATATACATTTCTTGGAGCCGGGGTTGGAGCTTACTGACCTCTAGGCCCACGCTACAAGAGCGTCCAGGGACTGAGTAAATATACATTTCTTATAAATGGAAACAGAATGACAAACAATGGAGGTGTGAACCATCCCACCTGGTGGTGAAGGGGATAGAAACCCTCTGAGGATACACAGGCTTTCAAGATCACTAGGGAGAGTTAGACGGTGAAGGAGTTGAGAAACCTTTGCATAAGGCCCCAGGCTGTGGATTCCTCCTGACAGGCCCCAGGCAGGGCGGCCTCTCTTCCTCAACTGTGAAGGGATCTATCTGAGGTGAAAGGTCAGCCCCAGATGGCCTGCAGGAAGAGGAGCCCCCAGGGAGAAAGCTGGAAGTTAAGGCAGGTCCTCGCTCGTTCTGTCCCACTCTTGGGTTAGTGTAGGGGACGAGAAGGGATGAGAAGGGTCACAGGACAGTCATCCTCAGAGTCCAGTATGTCCCAAGGTTCACGCTCCTGCTCCCTGGCATGCACACGTGAATGGGTGGTTTTGAAGAGCTTCCGACAGTCTTGGCTTCCTTAGCAAGCGTGACCTCTGGGCTCCTCGCCAGCTCTGTCTGTTGGTTCCTTGAACAGACCGGCTTCTTCCCGTGGTGGGACGTTTGCACTTCCGGTTCCTGCTCCCAGAGGCACCTTCATGGAGGTATCTTTGCTGCCGTCTCTGTGCCTAGACACCTCCTGCTTTTCCTTCAGACTGCTGTTCTTCAGGGATGACCGTGACGGCACCATATGCTCCGGTAGCTCTCGGAGCACCAAGCACCGCTTCCTCGCTGGGTTGAGTCTATGATCTTACAGGGATTTCTGTGTTTCTGTAATGGGCACCAGCACCAGCACCAGATCGCGGGCTCCAGAGCACATCTGTTCCCAGCACTCACACCGTGTACGTACGCTGTAGATGCTCCATAAAGATGTTTAGGAGCAAGAAGACTGTCTAGCGTCTACAGACTGGAACAGCCCTAGCTGAAGCAATCTCCCCGATCTCTTCCCTCTGCCACTGTTGTTCTGAGGCCTGTTCATGCGGATGGTGTAGGATTTGGGGCTGACGGCTCTGGAACCAGACAGTCTGAGTTCAAACTCCAACACTCATGAATTGTATCGCCTGAGCAGGTTACTTAATTGCTCGGTGCCTCTGTCTTCCTCATCTGTAATGTGGGAGGCTGACGGCACCTTTTTTGTAGGATCCCTGAGGAGATTTGATGAATTTGCCTAACAGGGCACAGCCCAGGGTTTAGCCAATATATGATGGTCACTTGGAAACCACAGAGTCCAGCTTCCTCCTGCAGCTGGAATTGGATAGTTGAATGCATCTCAACCTCAGAACGCTTCATTTTTAGATTTCTTCCTTCTCCTTTCATGCACTGATAGCCAGGGCAATAGGCAAGGTTGTGACAAGGTCGCTGCTGATACCCCATCCTGGATGGTTTCCTCAGCTTCATAGCGGAAGGAAGCCTCGAAACTCCAGCTTCCTGTGTGTGTCATTCAAGTCTCAGCAAAGGGACAACGACCACATCTTGAATCTTGGCACTGGCTGGCTGAGAGAGCAGACTGCAAATATTGTACCAGTAGATGCAAGCTGGAGTCTGGAAGGGAAAATTCGTTGTTGCCGCTGACTCTTCAGAATGAAGGAGGGCTTAAGCTATTCCTCTGAGCCAGGGAAGGAACTTGCCTTTGCTGAACACTTACAACATCCCTGACACCTTGAAAGCACGCTTTAATTCAGTCCTCATCTCAACCTGACATTTTGGAAATGAGGACAGTTAGGCTCAAAGAAATGAAAGCAAAACACCCAAAGTCGCACAGTGGGAAAACCATGATTTGAAAATAATACGTCCAGCTCCAAAGCTTATCCTGCTTCTGCTGACACTGAGGGCTTTTTTTGTTTGTTTGTTTTTGTTTTGTTTTTTGAGACAGGGTCTCACTTTGTGGTTCAGGCTGGCCCTGAGCTCAGCCTCCAACTCACATCACAGCAATCCTCCTGCCTCTGCCTCCTGAGTGCTGGGATGACAGGCGTGAGCCACCACACCCGGCACTGTGGTATGTGGTACTGGTTGCTGCTGGGGTGAGTCTCCACGCCCAGTATTGTATGTGGTTACCAGGGAATCGAACCCAGGCTCTTGCGCTTGCAAGATAGGCGCCCAAACCACTGAGCTATATCCCCAGCCCGACACTGGGGTCTTTTGTTAAGAAAAGTTCTGGAAAAGTCTTTGAGGTGATTGAATAGTCCTGTATGCTGATGGACAGATGGTTTTACAAATCTGTATATATGATAATGCTTCATAGGGACACACATGCGTGCAGTCACACACACACACAGAGCCTACATGTAGTATAGATTAAACTTTATTTTCAAGTCAGGGATAATGTGCTCGTGTCATTTTTCTGCTTTCAACAGTGAGCGCTGGTTGCATAGGATGTTGTTATTGGAGAAACTGGGTGAAGGTACGTGGGAACCCTCTAACTTATTTTTGCAATGCCTTAAACTATTTAAAAATGAGTTACCATTTTTTAAAAATCCTCTGTTGCCAAGAAAGGGTCATGTTGAAGATGGCAGCAAACAGTGGACTTCCTAGTCTTCCCTAATCTCCTAGGTCAGGAGGTTGCCAAGGTTGGGGAAATGCCGACTCACGCCCACACTGTCCAGAGAATGTGCTGGGCCCTCACACTCATCGCTAGGCCACGCTCTGATTGGCCGGCCGGACCTGGTGGCGTGAGGACACTGACCTGTACCAGCTGTGAGGACCCCTCTCTGTCCCTCTCCCCAGCTGCACTGAAGTGGTTCAGAATGGTGGCTGAAACCATTCATAGAGGAGTCTTTACAGCATGGAAATCAGCCCGTGCTAGTCAGGGCTTTTTGGTGTTTCCCGGACAGCACATTACTTTCCCAGTCTGTATCACACACGCACACCAGAAAGATGTCCTTGTACTTCCCAAAGGGAAGTGGAGTCCCCACTAGAAGGCCCAACACTAGTGCCTGCTAGTTTCCAACATCACTGACTTGCCAGAGATGAGCCAGCCACACAGGGCAAGGCCTTGAGGCAGTGCTGGTCATCCTGTCTTACAGTCACTAGTTTTGAGCCTTGAGATCCTCAGGTGGCAAAGCAAAGTCTGCCCTGTGTGCTCTGACCCAGCCAGAGGGGCTGCAAGCAGCAGTGAGACACACAGACCTAGTCTGGACAGGAAGCTCTGCACCTGGGCAGGTCACTCTTGCACTTCGGGAACTCAGTTTACCCAGAGAGGGCATTGAGCTTGATGGTCCTAAGAGCCATTTCTAAGAACCATTCACATTCACAATGGGCACTCGGCCTGAGCTGCCATCTGCTCCTTGTGTGGACTTAGATAGATTGTTTCAACCATTGGAGCTCTCAGTTTCTGCATCTATAAAAGAGGTTAACAGCCTCTCACCCCAACAGTTGTTCTGAAAATGAATTGTGGAAGGTACGTGCCCTGCCAAGAAAGGGTTCCCGGTTGGAGACTTAAAATGTGTAGGGGTGGAGCCACAAAGTCTGTGCAGTCAAGTTCCCCGTATCTCTGCTCTGCTTCCAGCAGTCTCCTCAGCTGGCTCACACCAAGATGGCGGCCTTTGAAGTCCATGCCTCCGTCGGGCTGTGTGTTTACTCTCTTCATCACAACCACGAGAAGAAGGGTTCTTTCTCGGCCATCAGATGGAAATTCTTCCTTTCAGTCTGACAGGGACAACTTGGGACACTCACCCACCCTAATCCTGAGGAAATCCATTTTGTGCCTGGTTGAAGCCTGGCTTTCTGAACCAGTCACTGGAGATTGGCTTAGAGTAACATGGGCTGCAGGAAACTCTTAGGCAGTGGAGGAGGGAAAAGCAGCTATTGTTCATCATCGCTCTCATTACTGTGGCAGGTATTGCCAGATGATCTCACACTCGTATCCTCCTCTTCCTAGCAAGTGGCTGGACTACATTTCCCAGACTCCCATGCAGTCAGAAATGGTCATGGGACAGTTCTAACAAATGGAATATGGGTAGAGGTGTGCCACTCAGCCATCTGGAATAAAAATGTTTATAAAGCAACAGTCAGCAATATTCTTCCTTTCTACAATGTTAGGGATAAAATACAGGGCCTTGTGCATGCTAGGCAAGTACTCTACCATCAAGTCACATCCTTAGCCCTCCCCTAAGTATTTCATACATGCAAGCGACATACAATTTGTCATATTTTCTTTCTTCTTCCTCTTTCCTTTCCCTTCAATCCCTTTCTCACCCCATCTTTTGTCCTCTCCTTTCTCTTCCTTCTTCACTAGCTCTTTAAAAATGTAAAATAACAGTTAGCTCTAGGGCCATTAGAAAAATAGGCTGCTGGCTGATATTCCCACTGTCGACATGCCCGATTTTGGGTTGATATCGGGAGACATAAGTTGAACAAGGGGGAGGCTCAAGATGGAAGGAACCTGGGTCCCTTGGCCCCCCGCATAGAGCACCCACACTGTATTAGAACTGGAACCAAGAATAAACTCTCTCTCTTTTTTTTTTAACAGTTTTTTATTTTGGTAAAATATACAAAATGTACAATTTACCATTTTCGCCACATTTAAGTGTAAAGTTCCATGGCATTAAGTACATTAATGATACCACTATCCACCCACAGAAATGTTTTTACCTATATATAATAATTCTTCACTTCTTCCTACCCCCCACCCCTTGGTGACCACCATTCTACTATGTCTCTGTGTATTTGAGTATTTTATATAAATACAGTGATATGTTTTAATTCACTTAGCATGATGTCTTCAAGGTTCATCCATATTGTAGCCTCTACTACAATTTCTGTCCTTTTTAAGGCTGAATAATCGTCCCTTGTATGGACGTGCCATATTTTAACCATTGATCAGTTATTTAAATTGTCTCCACCTTTTGGCTATTATGAATAATGCTGCTATGAACATGAGCGAAGTATCTGTTTGAGTTCCTGCTTTCAGTTCTTTGGGATATATGTCCAGGGGCAGAATAACATCTTTGCCTAAGCCTCCAAGATTTTTTAGAGGTCTGTTTTTTTTTTCAGTAGCTCCGTCTTAGTTATATATTTGTTTTGACACACAATACTCAACACCCACAACTTAAAGGAGAATCGTAGCTCATGGCAGGCTGGCCCGAGGCAGGGCAGCATGACAGAGGGGCAGGGCAGAGGAGAACCCTCAGCAAGGTGGCAAGAAGCAGAGAAAGATGGAGAGAGGAGAGGAGACGCCCCTTCCGGGCCACGCCCCGGAAGCCCCGCCTCCTAGACCAGGCTTCACCTCCCAATGTCACAGTGAACTCGAAACTCGCTGGTGGACTGATCCACCTGTTGATGACCACGCTCATCAACATGCATCAACACATCCACACTGATGACCACGCTCCACGGCCCAGGCACCTCCGTGAACCTCACCTGTGAGTGCACGGGGCTTTGGAGAGACACTTAGATATAAATCACCACTACCAATTATTAATAATTATGGCATTGCGATCATCATTATGGTAACCCATTTCTTCAGCACATATTATCTGCCAGGTACTGGATCAAAGCCTGGTTATGAAAGTGTCGGGGCTATCTCATTCCATCAAATAGCTCTTTTAATCTAAAATGCTATTTTATTCCCTCTTCATAGGTAAATAAATTCCAGCTTGAAGAAGTTAAATGACTTGTTCAGTATTACAAAACTAAAAAGCCCTGGTAAAGTCACCACACAATGTCCTCGCATTTACTGTAGGATTAGACCCTTATATACCTTCACGGTGTATGCATTCCAACCGGGATTACAAGATGTGCCATCACCTTTATTGGAGAATGACTTTGCTTCCAAGGTCACACTTTCATAATTGTATCTTTACACAGTTCTCTAGTCCTCTACAGTATTCCATGTGTATTAACAGCTAAATTAACTTTTGCAAGCACTACAGGTGCTTGAAACGTACCATTCTGCCAGCTATTATTTTAATTCTAATTGTTTTTCCATCCTCAAGTTTCTTACATAGAACAGATTAATAATCCATTATTAGCTGGAAAAGCCACAGGCCACCAATGATACCGACGCTACAAGTATATACAGTACGGAAGCTTCAACTTTGATTCTACATAATGCCCACAATAGATTTAATTCAAGGGACTCATTACAACTTGAGACTGGGATAGAAATACTAGTTCTCACACTGACTTCACCGGAACCGGGTGAAGCTGTGAGCTGTCCCGGGATCAGGACTGAGAACAGGTGTGAATCCGGGGCGCGGTAATGCACCCAGCATAGCTCTGTGCCTAACATCCGTGAGCCGGTCCCACCAAAACGTTTCAACAGGTGATCAGCATCTATATTATCACCTCATTGTGCAGCCGTTCCCATGTTAACTTTTTAAATTAAAAATGACGACAAATCTCCCCTAATGACATCTACAGCTTATTTCAATAATCCCCTTATTTCAGTCATATTCGCATTGGGTTTCTGTCAAGCGCTGTGCAGGACAAAAGCCAAGATGTTCTGAAGTCCTTAATGCAAGGTGGCACGGGCTGAGCAGTGGTATGGGCAG
The DNA here is from genome assembly GCA_004026965.1 of Petromus typicus. Taxonomy (NCBI): domain Eukaryota; kingdom Metazoa; phylum Chordata; class Mammalia; order Rodentia; family Petromuridae; genus Petromus; species Petromus typicus. Next base: position 28,291 of record PVIR01013552.1, read on the forward strand.
GCTGGGCCGCTCAGCAGAAAGAACGAGGTCTGGCTGGAGGGGAGGCTGGCGGAGAGGCTCGAGGCAGCCAGGGCAGTGCATACAGACCCCAGAACTGCGCTCAAGAAAGTGAAAATTTGGGGCCGGGGAGTTAGCTCAGTGGTTCCGGCGCCTGTCTCGCAAGCGCAAGGACCCGGGTTCGATTCCCCGGTAACCACATAACAATACTGGGTGTGGAGATCCACACCCAGCAGCAACCAGTACCACACACCACAGTGCCGGGCGTGGTGGCTCACGCCTGTAATCCCAGCACTCGGGAGGCAGAGGCAGGAGGATTGTGATGTGAGTTGGAGGCTGAGCTCAGGACCAGCCTGAACCACAAAGCGAGACCCTGTCTCCAAAAACCTAAAAAAAAAAAAAAAAAAAGAAAGTGAAAATTTGCCAGGATCGGTCAGATTGCAGGCCGAGGCCGTGGCCCTGATCTGAGTTTCCTGCCTCCCTCTGACAGGAGCGGGGAAGGGAGAAAGGAGCGGTGATAGCTGACACAGATGCTGTCTCCCGTCCCGAGTGTCCTGTGACCCACAGGACCTTGTACCGACCTCTCGTCTTCCCCCCAGTGGCAGGGCCCAGGCCCACAGAGAGAGCGCGCAGCAGACACCTGGTTGACACAGTCCTGACGGACAGCAGCCAGCACAACACTGAGAAGGTGCTCTGGGCCCAGTCCGGAGCTCTGGGGCTGGGCTCCTGCTCTGTTGCTTCTTGCTTTCCAGCGGATGCGGGGGGTTGCTATGAGGGGATCACTGTCTCTCAAGAGGGACAAGTGACTGCCCCGAGCTAGATTTCCGAGCTCAGCCCCAGCTCTGAGAGTCTGGGATTTGAAACAGGACAATCATTCAGTCACTCAAGAAACACAAAGCGCCCCCAGTGCAGGTGGCATTAGGAAATAAAACACCCATGGTGGACTTGTCTTCACAGAGAGGGACATTTGCTGAGAAATGATTGGTTTTCACAATTAGAATAAAGTACAAGTCTATATACTTATTTGCAAAATCCCACAAAAATGCAACCCTATCTCCTAATACACATGTATATATATTAATTCAAAATGCACGATAGACCTAATTATGAAGACTTTTGAAAACATCTGTGACCTTCCATTTCTTAGATTCTATAAAATAATAAGAAATTGAGCTTTATCAAAATTCAATACTTGAGCTCTCCAAAGACATCATTAAAACAGCAAAAAAGCTACCAAATCAAAGAGAGTGTCTGGTAAAGTACAAAAAGAGAAAAGCAAAGTAAATAGAAATACAAACAACACAATGCAAAGCCAAAGTGCAAAAGGAAAGAACAAGAGATGAAATGTTTCCAAATCCAGTATCTGATCAGGGGTTTTATCAGGAATATAGAAAGAATGTCCTGATGTCTCAAGGAAGAAAATGAGCAAAAGATTTGAACTGACACTTTATTGAGTAGAAGGCTCCAAAGGTACAAATGCTAACTCAGAAGTGTGTCGAGGGCTGCAGCAGTGTGAGATGATTCCCTAGGCTGTCGATGGCAACGTAAAATAGTACAATCCTGCCAGGTGTGCCAAGTAACCCCGGTACTTGGGAGGCGGAGGCGGGAGAACTGCCTCGAGTTCGAGGCCAATCTACGCTCCATAGTGAGTTCAAGATCAGCCTGAACTACACAGTGAGACCCGGTCTCAAAATAATAAAATACTGTGAAACAAACACCTGGATGAATCTCTGAATAATTGGGCAGCTTGAAAGAAGCCAGACAATGAGAAGAGGTGATTCCATTGCTCTGGAATTCTGGGGAATACAAATCAAACCCACCACAGAAAGCAGCTCAGTGCTTGCCGAAGGAAGGGGAGGCCGGGGAGGGGGAGGAAGGACGTTGCCGAGGGGCTGTTGAATGGCTTGCTAATGTCTGATTGGTTTTATTTGGGGGATGGTTTCACAGTGTACATCGATGTTGAAACTTGCAACATTGAATAGTTCAAATAGGTATGATTCACCCTTGGTTATCAGACGTCAGAAACTGACAAGAGAAAATGAAGGTACACGCACGGGATTGGTAGTAATAGGAGGAATGATTCACATATGTTAGGATTTAAATGTCATACTTAATCACTTTTCAAGATAGCAAAAATAATGTGACCCCAAGTTTATAAACACGCACGCCGACCTCACAGTCTGATTTTTAGGAATCTATCCTAAAGAGGGGAAGAAGTAGTGGGGGAGGTGAGACTACCTATGCAGATGCGTAGGTTGCTCACTGCACAAGGACACCACATGGAGGGCATGTGGCAGTCGGTCCAGCCTACACGCCTCTGCACGCCTGCTGCATACGGGCTGGTGACCACCTGAAAGATGACCTTCTTCTGACCTGCTCAGAACCCCTAACAGTGTGGCGTAGGCACGGGCTGGCTGTTAAAGACATCCACATTAGGGCAGTCACCATAACCTGCGATAAACCAGAAACTGCCTGGGCCAGGAAGGGTGGCGGGTCCAGGACAGCAGTAGAATGAGAAAATGTGAAATCGTGACAGAGCTATGGGAGACGTCCCAGAAGAGCGTCCGATGAAGGAGCCCTTGTGCTCTGGGTTAGCCTAGGTCCCGTGGGTTGTCCCTGGGTGCCCCATGACCCCTCAGTTCTCTGCTTGTTTCTTCATTCTGTGTCTCTCTGGGCATCTTCTCCCTCGACAGAAGCCAGCCAGTCAGCGCTGAGACTGTGAAAGGCTTCCGTGCGCAGAGCTGCCACTGTGCAGGGAGGTTATTGTGCAGGTTCAGAACAAGACGTTCGAAGGCACAAAGGAAGGCAGTTGTACAAATGCGGCTGTGTGCACACTTTTCCGGGGTGTTGAGGAGTTTTACATCAGCGAGGGAAGGGAAGGACTGTCTATTTCTTCACACACTTAGCATCTTTCGACATGTTGCAACTGGCACGTGTGGTTTTGTAACTAATAAAACCAAACAGAAGCTATAGAACTCCATGCACTGCTCTTGCTACTGTTCTATAAGTTTGAAATGATATCGAAATTTAAAAAGAAAAAAAAAAAAAAGCCAGAGCAGGTGGCACCCATCTCTAATTCCCAGCACTTTGGGAGGCTGAGGCAGGAGGATAGCAAGTTCAAGTGCAGGCCCAGAAATGAGAAACTTACTGATCTAGTGAGACCTTGTCTTAAAAAAAAACAAAAAAAGAAGATGAAAGACTGATGGGCCAGGGAGTTAGCTCAGTGTTTCCGGCACCTGTCTTGCAAGCGCATGGACCGGGGTTTGATCCCCAGTAACCACAGACCATACTGGGAGTGGAGACTCACACCCAGCAGCAACCAGTACCACATACCACAGTGGCGGGCGTGGTGGCTCACGCCCGTAATCCCAGCACTCAGGAGGCAGAGGCAGGAAGATTGCTGTGATGTGAGTTGGAGGCTGAGCTCAGGGCCAGCCTGAACCACAAAGCGAGACCCTGTTTCAAAAAACCTATTTGAAAAAAAAAAAAAAGACTGGTAAACTACTAAAAAAAAATTTCAAGTTGAGATTTCTTTTTCCCAAGAAATAAAATTCTACAGTAGGACAAACCCCTTCCTCTCTGACTCATTAAGCTAAAATGACTCACACAAGAATATTCCCGTGGGAGAAGGGAGAAGGCAGGCCCCAGATGGGCCTTGCCCGGAAGTGCCTTGCCCGGAAGTGCCTTGCCCGGAAGTGTCCTGCCCCGCAGCTCCTCGTGTTCTCAGATGGTCTGTGACCTACAAGAGGGTTAAAACCCACAGCTTTACCATACACTGTGGCCTAGGCTTCAGTAAGTCCACACTACAGACTCCGACGGGCGAGAGTGATAAATTGATTTTATAAGCATGTTTGTAATAATTAAACCCACAAATAAAAAAAGATGAAAAAAAAAACTAGAAAAGTCGGAGGTTATAACCTCTTGTACTCTCTTCTTTTGTTCTTTCCTACTCCACAAAATGTTCTGCCGTGAACATGTATTATTTTGGCAATAATAAAATGTTATTATGGATACATCTATTACTATAAATACAAATATGTATACGGGAAGTAATCACACAGACAAGACTGTAGACGCCACGCCCCCCCATGCTCAGCAGTGTCCACGAGTGGGGGGTTTCTGTGCTCCCCTCTTCTGGCTTATGGAGAGCGCCTCAATTTCTTTACCCTGGAGTGGGCAGGTGTTTTAGATCAGTGCGAAGTCACTTTCCTCCCACCGGCCACATGAGGCCTTTTCGTGCTGCCCCTTGGGCGGGCAGCACCGAGACCCGCGGTCTCCCCCACACCCGTGGCCTCGTTCGGGGGAAGGGGAAACCGAGACCGGGAGGCCCGGAGGCTCGCCCGGGCTTGCTAGGCTGACTTTCTTTGGGGCCCTGCCCTGAGTCACACGGGAAAACCTCAAACACCGACTTCGCTCCCTCTCCCACTGCCTCTCTGGCCTGGGCCGGTAAAGAGGTTGCTGGAGCAATCCCTGGGGGTGGGCGGGGCTCGGGCAGGCTAGAGGGAGGTGGCTTGCGCCTCTGCAGGGATTTTTCTAGTACAAAGAACCAGAGTGGAGAGTGAGAAGTGGGATTCCAGGGCCAGGCTCCCCAGGTTCCGATTTCTTGGCTTCACTGTTTACCAGCTGTGTGACCTCAGGCAGGTTCCTTGCCCTCTCTGAGCCCCAGTCCCAGGACGCTATCCTTCTGGTGAGGGACCTGTTTGCCGCTATCTTACGCCTCGCCTCCTCTAGGAAGCCTCCTGGGTTCCCCTGCACCCTGTTTTCCCCATCATGGCCTGTGCATTGTTCAGTGCTTTGGCCGCACACACCAGACTGACGAGATCCTGGGGGTTAGTCCTCTGGGCCCTGGCCTGCAGTGGGGGGCGCGTGGACGGGCCGCTGCTCTGACCTGTGACCGTGAGGGTGTCCTGAGAACCAGGCGGAGGTCAGGAATCTGGGCTTCGCTTCCAGACACCCCGAGGTCAAAGCCCAGCTCGGCAGCTTTCTGGCTTGGGAGCTGGATAAATTCTTTCCCTTCCCGCCCTCTCTGTGTGGATAAAATGGGGGAAAAAAATCAATTCCCAAAGCACAGTAAGAGCCCGGAAGGAAAGCGCTCAGAGGTGCCATTGAGGCCCTTCAGGTGCTTTTGTCTCCTCTGCCTTCCAGGTTGCTGGTGAAACCCAGAAGCAGCAGCAGGGCCACTTGGGGAGCCAGCCCTGGTGGCCCCTTCTCCAGGGCGCAGAGGGCTGGGGCTCCCTCTCTGCCTGCCCGTCGCACCCTGTCAACGCAGGTGGGTGACTCAGTCAGGCTGGCCGGCTCCTGGACAAGGCTGAGGCGTGGGCCCTCCACGCACACATTGCACGGTGACCCCAAGGCAGCAGGAAGGCACCCCTTCCTCCCTCTCTGCCATTCTTTCTCTTCTCTCCTTTTCCCACTCGTCTTTTTTTTTTTTCTCCTTTGCAGTGAAACGTGAGATCTGTCATTAGAAACCACCAAGACCATCTAGCTGACAGGAAGACATAGGAGGCTGGGCAGGGGCTGGGCCAGGGGCACCAAGCGCAGCTGGCTTCTCACCAGCCCCTGCCCTGCCCTCCAGGGACAGCAGCCAGCTGCCTGCTCCTGGAGGCCGTCCAGGGCTCCTCTAAAGCTCTCAGAGTGGTCTGTGGGCCCTCAGACATCCCAAAGATTGGTGGGGGGCATGAGGTGGAAACAGCTTTCATGATCATACTGAGACGGTGTCTGTCCTCTTTGCTCTCCCCGCTCCGAGGACACAGTGGAGGCTCCCGGAAGTCCCAGGCCTGGGACATTACAACCTGTTGAACATAGGTGTAGACACAGGAGCCCAGACGTCTTCTAGGTGCAAGAGAGCCGCCCAACTGCGAAGCAGTGTCGCTCCTCTGTCTCACTTTCTTCCAGTGTAGAAATGTTGCTTATGTCCACAGTGCTGAGCTTACAATCTGACTTTGCAGCCTTACAGGGTTTCTCAGGCTCAGCACTGTCGACACGTAGGGCCAGATGAGCCCTTTCATGGGTGGCTCTGTGCGGTATCTAGCAACAGCCCTATCTCTGTGCCTTCGATGCCAGGAACGGTGACAAACAGCAAAAATCGTCAGCAGAGGTTGCCAAGGCCCCTGGGAGGCGAAATTAACCCTTGGTTGAAAGGACTTCTCTAAGTGAATTAGAAATGAATAGTATTCAAGTTGCTCAACGTCTAAGAGCATCAAGGAGCCCTGAGGCGAAGTACACTGGAGCCCTTGCCTCAGGGCCCGGGGGCTGGTAGGTACTTCCCCTGGCCCGTCGCTGCCTCGCCATGTCCTACAACACGTGAGAGTCGTTCTCCCCAGGCTGAGGAGCCCCTTATTTCCCTTTGAAATAATATTTATATTGCTTTTTCAAAAATCAATTTTGTATACGCAAAAAACACAAGCGCACGAGAAAGAATCCCTCAGCGACCCACCACCCGAGGAATAATAGCTCCACAGCTCTGGGATGGTCCGAGTATTGAGAAGACTGAGTCACTGTGAGGCTGGAGCTCCAATGCCACAGCACTGCACCCTGGGAGGTGACGCGCCCCCGCTCCTCACGTGACCGGAAGTGGTGTCAGCTGCACACGGCCGGATCCAGAAGAGGATCTATGGACTCTGCAGATGAGCCAGAGTTCCCAGATGCTCCCTATGTGGATGCACCCCTTGCCGAGGGCCTCCTACCTAACAGACCTCCAAGATTATTTGCAGTCTCTCCCTTCAAAAGCCTCCAGGACCCCATCATCTCGAAGCTGACGTCCTCTACTGGCGCCAAGAATGTCCCCAGCACAAGCTTTGGGCACAAATGGGCCTCAGCCTTGACTTTTTCTTAAAGCAACTGTGTGATCTGAAGGACACCACTCAGCCTCTGTGAGCCTCTGTCGACCCATCTGTAAAATGGAATGACAATATCAATTTCAAAGGCCGTCGTTTAAAAGAAAAGAAAAGCTCTACACTCTGCCTCACCAAGATCCTCCCAGTTCTCCAAATGTTCTGAGCTGTTTGAAGCTAACCTGCCTTCTTTAAAACTACTGTTCATCTGTCAAGACCCTACTCATGTTACAGGTTTTCTCTATCCTGTTTTTGCTTTGTTTAGTTTGGTTTGAGATGAGGGTGTCTCTTCGTCACCCAAGTGTCCTCAAACTCCCAGGCCCAGGCAGCCCTCCCACTGCAGCTACCATTGCCAAGCCACCAAGTCTCCCTTGCTTTCCCTTCCTGTGCTGCACTGTATCTTCACACCACCCTCGGTCCGTCTTGGAACCCTTCCTCAGACACCCCCTACTGGGCCCACCTGAGCCCTAGAGCTCTTGGGTCACGTGGTAGATGTGTGTGCCAGGCTTTGCCCCTCCCCCAGCAGACAGCGCCAGGGTGGTGCCCTAAGCCTGGGGCTCCTATCAACGAGGACATCGTGTAATTAATTACCTGTTTCTAGGACACCCTGCGTGGTCTCCCACGGAGGGTGGGGAGGCCCAAGGGTAAGAACGTGACCACCTTATTTGGGGTCTCTGATGGTCTCTGAGTCCCGCTGTGCCTCAGTTCTCCCTTATCATCTTATCAACTCTCTCTGTCGCAGACACAGCAGCTGTGGGTGATCATGCGGACCGGGTCTACTCAGTCTCCATGCCGAACTCTGGGGCTGCCCCAGGGCCATGTCAGGAGTTATCCAACTCTGGCTAACGTGGGTCTACTCCTAGGACCTCTTTGTCCACCAACTCTGACTCAAAAGACGCCCAGATGAGTTTGTGGAACCCTCCCTGAGTGCTCCCAGCCTCTACTCCTTCCCTCCCTCCCTCTCTCTCTCACACACACACATGCACACACGCACGTGTGCACACTGTCTTTCCACATTTTGTAGTCTAACGCTCTCCAGCCTTAGCTGGCTCCCTCCTGATTTTCTCTTGTGCAGAACTTTCCCTCATAAAATCCTGGCTGTCAGATTCTGTCCCAGCATCTGCTCTGCAGAGGCCCCAGACTAACTTGCCATTGGTGGAAAGACTGAAAATAAAACAACTAACTACCGCATACCCCAGGTTCCTGTGGACCCGGGGTCTCAGACAGAAATGGTCTGCCAGGCAAATGCTCTTGTGTGCTCCTTGTGGGCCGAGCTCACTTCATCTTTTCGGACGTTTCCGCCGGGTTGCAAAGTTGGGGAAGATCGAGGTTTCGATCCAGCAGGTGCAGAGCCCCTTGTCTGTAGTGCCAAGAGACCATCACGTTGGTGGCTTCTCACTTGGCCTCCCAGGCCCCATGTTGGCAGTTAGGAATCTGTGTCTTTTTTTTTGAGACAGGGTCTCACTTTGTAGTTCAGACTGGTCCTGAGCTCACCATGTAGCCCAGGCCAGCCTTGAACTCACAGCAGTTCTCCTGCCTCTGCCTCTTGAGTGCTGAGATTACAGGTTGTGAGTCACCACGCCTGGCATTGTGGTGTGTGGTTACTGGGGATTGAACTCAGGACCTTGCATTTGTAAGGCAGACTCTAGAACCACTGAGCTAAATCACCAGCCCAGGTATGTGTGTCTTGATGGTATCTTCATCTGGGGTACAGATTCTGGGCACGATTCCTGGAGACCCCATTTGTAGCCTGCTCCCTCAGCACTTCCGGCAGTTTTGTAAGCCCTTGATTCCCTGTGATAAATTCTTCCTACTTACCATGCCTGGAATGGCCTCTGTTTCCTCACCCCTCTTTGCTTTCACACTTCTCTTGCTGTAGATGAGAAAACAGAGACTCCAGAGGTTAGAGAGCCCACCACAATGAGCAGGGAACTGACCACAGGGCTGGAGTCCAGCTCAGCCTACACCGCTGCTGCCCGCGGGGACACCTCCTTATACTCCGCGGACACGTGCTGCGATGGGAATGGAGGAAAACCCATTTCCTGCTTCACAGGTGCAGTCTGCTTTGTACCTTTAAGATGATCACCTAAAAAAAAAAGTCCTGTCTCATTCTGTAAGAGGCTTCAGGTGCTTTTTACTTATGCAAAAAGAACTTCAAAAGTGTAAGTCAGATTTTGCAATATGTTGAAGGACTGAGTTAAAGATTAAAATTCAAGACTCAGCAAAAATGTCCACTCCTTTAACAAGGCAGAGCTTTTCCCCCTCTTCTGAGGCAGTGTATACTCACTGTGTTAAGATGCGAGCACACAAATAACACTACAAAATACAGAGAAGTCACTCAAAATTCTGTTCCTTGAGGAAAACCACTGCGGAGTGATGTGTCCTGAAGAAAGTCCAGTTCCTTGTCATGGCCTGAGTGCTTGGCCCGGGCCTGGCTGTCACCCTTCAGCCTCACCTCCTGTCACTTTCCCCCTTATTTCCTCTACTCCCACTGCTAGACATTCCCAGATGAGAAAGACACGTCCTACCTCAGGGCCTTTGTACCTGTTCTTTCTTCTGCCTGGCACACTTCTCCCTCGGTCTCCCTTGACCGGCGCCTTCTCTCCCTTCAGGATTTTGCTGAACAGTCACTTTCTTATTGCCACCTCCCTGGCCATCCTATTTAAAATTTTACTCCCCCATACCTACTTCTGTCTGCTTTATTTTGTCTGTAATGCTTAAAGCAGGGCCTGGAGCCTTCAGTGCCTCCTTTTCTTCCTTCTTCTACTCCTCAAAATACAACTGGTCCCTTCATATAAGACATCACTACGGCCTCCATCTGGAACACCTGTGCTCCTCTGGGTTCGGGGTGCAGAGAGCAAGGGCCGGAAGTCCACATCCTGAGACTCGCCCCCTACATCCAGGCCCTGCCTGGGGGATCCACTTCCTCTCAATTCAAGACAGAGATAGAAAGACCCCGGTACACAACCTCCTTCTTCTGTGTCTGTGCTAGATGCCATTATCCCCACAGCCTTCCTCCCCACGAAGTCCAGTAGAGTCCTCAACACAGGGACTCGCCACACTGATTAGAGTCTTTGGGTTCCATCCACATGTCTGCCACTGGAGTCACAGCCTCTGCAGGAAGCCAGCCCAGGCCCAAACCAGACTTGGGGGAGGAGATGGCATCTCTTCCCAGGAAATCAGTCTTTGTACTGACCAGGTACCTAACAAGAATATGGCCAGAGGTCCCAGACATCCCCTGAGGGCCCCAGAAATGGCCTTTCTTTGTTGCTTCTGCCTTGTGAAGAGCAAACTGGAAGAAATCATCATGGAAAGAGAGAAGATAGATCAGGAGGACCAAGGATATGATTCAGGGGACTTTGTACCCAAGTTCAATAGTCTCTAACAGAAGTTCTGAGACAGGAACAGCTCAGCCCCAGGGACACCGAGAGTGCTGGATGCCTGTGATGGTCACGGCCAGGGCCCAGGCATCACTGGCATCTAGAGGGAAGAGGCCGGGACGCTGCTGAATCCAGCACAATCAATGTGCAGGCAGTGCCTTCGGTCAGTCAGCAGGGCCGAGGCTGAGGAGCCCGGTTCATAGTGAGAGGAGTGTGTGTGGAGTGAGCGCCGGCCCGAAGTCCTGCCCAAGGCAGAGCTGTCGCCCTCATACACCTCTGGTTAATTCTGAAAGAGGCCACAGACCCACCACGTAAAGTCCAAGGACGTGTCATCAGAGGCACGACAGCCGTCCGCACCATGCCTGGGTCACGGCTTCTAGGGGTCCAGGAGCCACATGCCGATCACAGCTCATGACACTGCGCATTTCTGCAGGGCTGGACCGGATGGCAGTCTACTTCAGGGCCGTGAAACCTGACTGCCCGCCAGCCTCTTCTCCTTCTTCCAGGGCCACATGTTCTGTTCACAGCATCCAGACGGATGTGGCTCCACGGGCGCCCTGGAGGACTACTGGATTTGTTTGCAAACCAAGAGTGACTATGTTAAAAATGAGGGTCAGAGGGCAGCTCTAGGCAAACAGCGGTGGGTATCGGTGTGTGAACTTTCGCCTGTCCATTCTGCGGGTTTCGAAGCCTTTTTGACCCACTTCCTGGTTCACAGATGAAACTGCCTGATACCAGGTCTGGAGCACTGAGGTACGGTCATCCCTTGGGTGAATTCCATCTGCTCTGGAATGTGTTGCATGAGTTTATTGATTGATTGATTTTTCTGTGCTTCAAACCTACTTTCTCAAGTTGGACTAAGAAGACTTTTTCAGCAAACATGTATTTGATGATCACTTCATGAACAGGATGGAGGGTGGAAAAAACAGCCAACCCCCAGGGGATTATGGGATTATACTTGTATATACACCTCGCAGTGCCAGTTACCCAACTGTTCATTCATTCTGCAGGAAATATTTAAGGCCAAGCGTGACAGCACACCCCTATAATCCCATTACTTGGGAGGCTGAGGCAGGAGGATTGCAAATTCAGTTAGCCCGAGCAACTTAATGACTTAGCAAGATTCTGTCTTATGATATAAATTTTTAAAATGATAACAAAATGGCCGGGAGTGCCGCTCAGAGGTAGAGCACTTGCCTATCATGTGTGAGGCCTCGGGCTCCATGCCCCCCTCACAAAATGCATCAACAAAGCTCCAGTGTGTGGTAGCTATGGTTCTAGGACCATCACCCTTACATCTTCTAGCTTCAAAATTACCATGCGAGGTAGCTGTAATTATTCCCACTGGACAGATGAAAAGCTGAGGCCCACAGGGCTGAAGCCAGTTGCCCAGAGAGGGTATGGCCGGACCTGAGCCCTTAGCCCTGCTCCGCCCCTGACCGCTCCCGGAAGCCCTCACCCACTGCAGGCCTTCTGACCCCAGCACCCTCCCAAGCCTCTCAAAGCCGCTCTCTAAGAACTGTGAAGAGCGTGGCCGGGCCTGCTCTGGGAGCTCTGAAATGTATCTTTCATTAAGCCCTTTACAAACTTTCGCAGCCCCACCCTTGAGAGATACAGAAGTACCAGCCTCCCATGACAAAAGGGAGAGCCCAGCAGCTCCGGGGCTGTGGTGACGCTGGCCTGGTGCCAGCTGTCCCCAGTCCCAGAGCACAGTCAGGCCTGGAGTGACGACTGAGGGCTGGCAAAGAGGGGAGAGGAGAGGAGCTACTGCGCTCGGTGAGGACCCAGGAAATTCCTGGGCTCCTGTCTGCCTTCCTACCTCTTCTTTGATGAGACACCTCAAACTTTTGCTACATAACCTGTTCCTCAATCTCTGGCTTCAGAAAATGAAGATAATAAGCCCTACCTGTGAAGGGCGAATGAAATGCTTTGCTACTGTACTCGGCGTACAATTTGCCAGGAATAGGAAAGGTGAAGCATAGGTAACTCCCAGTCACCTATTCAGTGCCTGAAGCAGACATTACTAATAGATCACAGAGCCCTTCCCCACAGAACCAAACCCCCTTGTAGCTTCAGATCCCAGACAGCCATCTCCAATAGGTGAGAACTGACATATCCCAGTAACCTCACCATTCAGAGCAAGCATCTCATGGCTTATTGGGTTAGGAGTTCAGGCAGGGCCAGCTGGCACCTGGTTTTGACTCAGAATGGTGCTGACTGAAGTTAATTGGTGGGGGCTCAATGGCAGCAGGGCTCATGTGAATAGCCTCAGGTTCGTCCACATCACTGAGGGCTCATGGGGGCTGTGAGGCTGGGCTCTCTCAGGCCCCTTGGGCTCCTGTGGCCTCCAAGTGAGGAAGTAGAGCTGCAGCCTCCCCAGGCCTGGATCGCTCCTGCCATATTCAATGGGCTGGGGCAATCATAGACCTGCCATGCTGACAGGAGACCAGCTGAGGAATCCGAAGGTGTGTTTAACCATGATACTGTGGGAGCGAAGCTAGTGTGTCCCTGCTCACCTCTCCCAGGCACCCATGGTCCCCATCTATACTGACCCAAACCTTCATCATGCTGTGCTCCGTGAGCTACGGAAATATGCAGGATGCGTCCTCACCCCTCAGGAGCAACTTGGGGGTCAGGGAAATGAGCCTCTTTCTGGGAAGAGCTAAGAGCAGGGCCACCACGGAGCCGGGGAGGGACACAGACTCCAGGGAAAGTGGCCCAGGGACGTCTGGCTGCATTTTAAAGAAAGATAAACTTTAGACATGGCACAATACATTCTCCGTGTCTTTATTGGTGCCTACTGTATGCCACCCAGTGTCATAGGCCCCAAGGCAGCAACAGTGGACAGAGCAGGGTCCATGGCATGGCAACTGGCCTTGGTCAGGGGAGGCTGTGGCAGGCAAGGAAGTAACTAAGGGCAGAGTTTCCTGTCATGACCAGCCGTGAGGAAGAGAAGGTAGGAGAGAGGAAAGAGTCTCCTGGGTGAGGGTGCTGGGGGTGTCCCAAGAAGGGTGCCAGCCAGGGCCTCCCGCATGCCAAGCTCAGGAGGTGGCAATGGAAGTCTCAGTTCTGCCTGGGGAGCAAGGCTAGTGTAGCTGATGCTCACTGGGCCAGGGCAGTGGAGGCCCCAACAAGGAGTGTGCTTCAAGCTGCCAGCCCCAGGCCTCTGGCCCAGCCAGTGGAGACCGGATCGGAAAGGGAGGAGCCGGAGCCAGGGTTGAGGTTGCTCAGGGCCTGGGCAGAGTCGTCGGAGCAGGGCTGGGTTTCAGGGCTTTGGAGAAAGGGCAGAAAGCATTTGCTGTGAATAGGTGTGGGGTGCAGAAACGAAAAGAGGCCAAAGAAGCTAGGGATTTAGCTCAGTCATTCTGGCATCTGCCTAGCAAGTGCAAGGTCCCAAGTTCAATCCCTGGTGCCACATACCATAATGCCGGGCATGGTGGCTCACGCCTGTGATCCCAGCACTCGGGAGGCAGAGGCAGGAGGATTTCTGTGAATTCGAGGCTTGCCTGGCCTACATACTTAGTGAGTGCAAGACCAGTCTGAACTAAAAAAAAAAAAAAACAGAGAGAGAG
>PVIR01013553.1:0-42074 GCA_004026965.1 Petromus typicus
TTTGCAGTAGGTTTAGAGTGTCTGTTTTAATATTTAGGTCTCTTATCCACTTTGATTTTAGCTTGGTACACAGTGAAAGAGTTAGATCTAGTTTTAGTCTTTGGCAAGTTAAAGCCCAGTTTTTCCAGCACCATTTGTTAAAGAGGCTATCTTTCCTCCATTGAGGATTTTTGGCTCCTTTGTCAAAGATGAGGTGGCTGAGTGTATTGGAGTAGTTTCTGGATCTTCTAGTCTACTCCATTGATCCTCGGGTCTGTTACTTTGCCAGTACCATGCAGTTTTTATCACGATGGCTTTATAGCATAGTTTCAGATTCGGAGTTGTAATACCCCGCCCCCCACCATGTCCGTGTTGCTTAGAATTGCTTTTGTTATTCTAGGTCTTTTGTGGTTCCAGATGAAAGTTTGGATTTTCAGTGTGAAGATTCTGGATTCAAGCCCCAGTGCTGTAGTGAGAAAAAAAAAAAAGGTAAAATAAGTACATTTGAGTTAAAAACGGAAAGGCAAGAAGCCTGTGCAAAATGGTCCACCTGTCCTTTACCAGCCCATCGCGGGCCAATGAGGAGGCTGTGGCTACAGTGACTCCTACTGTGGTGGGAGTGGACTCCTGGCTCCCCGAGCACTGGGAGAGGCGAGATGGCTTCCTCCTGAGTGAGACACAGCAGTGAAGCCTACACGGGGTGCACAGGTGCTCTGGGTTTCTTCGTGCTGCTCCCCGCTTTGGCCCAAAGCCAGGCCGTCACAGACCTCAGGCTGAGAGGCCTCGCAGGCCATGCCGGATGCCCTCTCACTCCGGAGAGCCCAGGCCAAGCCCGGAGAGGTGAGGTGGAGTCAGGACGCGGTGGGGTCAGGAAGGGAGCCAGGCCCATTTGCTCCTGCGGTCTGTGTGCCTGGTGCTGCTCTGAGGACAGTAGGGTGAGGATGACGTGAAGCCCAGTCCTCACCGTGAGGGTCCATGCCAGCGGGGGAGAGACATACCCGCCACAGACGTGTGCAGTCGGTACTCACGGGGCTGCCAGAACCACTGGAAAGACGGGCTGAGAGCTAATGAAAATCGATTCACTTTCAGGTGATGGGTCCAAAAGAACCTTCTCATCACTTGTTAAACATATTTCACAAATTCAGGACTTTTATCGACATCAAAAGTCTTGCTGGGCATTGAAAAAAAATATTCCTATGGTTGTATTTGCTCTACTTTTCTTCTATCTTATAGAGAACCTGAAAAATACTAATAATTTCTGTCTGGTTTCTCACACTCACCTGTCCCTAGGGTGCAGAAAAGACAAGGGTGAGGTGGTCGCAGGCCCGCCATTAGCCACCTGGGCCACATCAGAGCCATCTCCTCTGGCGCGCTAAGCCCCAAAGATTCATCTGAAACAATGGATAAAACTGTTTGTTCTGCCTGCCTAGCAGGTTTGTTGTAAAGATCAAGCCAACTCATGTCTATGAAGTACCCTGAAAAGTGTGCAAACAGCATTCAAATACTAGGTGTCAACTCTTTGCCCTTTTCCCTCATTTCTCCCAAGTCATACTCCGTGTTTGGTTTGTGCTGTGGATGGGAGGCACTCATAATGGCACACGGTGGGGGGGGGGGGTACCCCTGCTTCCAAGGCCTCGGGAGCATCCAGCTGCCAGTGCTGTTGCTTTAGGCCCGGGAAGTGGCACTGCCCTTGGAGAAGGTCACAGAAAGCTGCTCTGATCTTCTGCTTGGCCTGGGTTCCACCCCCACCCCCAGGGCCTGAGGATTCGAACTCAGCTCAGTTCAGGTTAGGAGCACAGGGCAGCTGGAGTTCCAGCGCTGGACCTTCTTCCTGTTGTATTCGGGGGACGGCTGTGGATCTTGGAGATCCTGTCCCGGTTTCCTTCATCTGTAATTTGCAATACTATAATAAATTGCACTTCCTGGGGTCAGTGTCAGAATTGGCTGTATCAGCAAGCTTGGCACAAATGATGCCAACGCCCAATTGGATGCACGCTAGCCAATGCCCAATGCTGTTTTGTCTACTGAGCCACTTGGGGACAGGTGCTTCGACAGAGAGGATAATAAGGCCCTGTTGCTGTCCCTGGAGAACTGAAGCGTGGCCCCTTAAAGCTAGGTAGGAGGTGTAGGGAATCACCTCCCACAGCTTTCTCCTGGCTCACTTCCTGTTGCCCTAACTTCGCTCTCTGGGGTCAGATCCTACCCTGTCTCTCTCAGGAGCAGGATTCAACGTTTGGCCGTGGGTCCTACCGTATCTGCCCACAGTGAGTGGGTTTCCAGCCCAAAGGAAGCTGGAAACTTGCAGGGGCCCCTGGGGGATAAAAGGAGGTCTGAGCGGCCTGGGCGTCCCAGACCGCACGGCTGGCCGGCCCGCGGTGGTCTCTCGCAGAACCGGCCGCTGCGCCGCAGGTAACCGGCCGGCTGCGCGCGGCCAGTGGGCGCGGAGAGTGGCGCGAGGCCCCGCGCGCGGCAACTGTCCACGTGGAGGCGAGGAAACTTGGCGCGCCCGGGGGACGTGCCCGCGGCGGAGAGGCGCAGCCGGCTGCGGCGGCGAAGTGGGCCTCGCAGCGCGGCCGGGAAACAGCCCCACGGCCCCCCGCCCTGCGCACCCCACGGCCCCCCGCCCTGCGCACCCCACCCCTTCCCGCCACCGCGCAGCGCAGCGCCGCGGCCGCTGTCAGAAGCCGCGGGATCCGCCCGAGACGCAGGGCCGACCTGCACCGGGACCGGCCTCCGCCTTCCTCCGAGCCGCGGAGAAGCATCCGGCCCTCCCCTCGCGCTCCGGCGGCGCGGGCGGCAGGGCGTCCCGGGAAGGCCCGCTCGTGGCCACGTCCCGGCCGGCCGGGCGCGCGGAGGAGCGGAGCCAGGGGCCGGCGCCCGCTCCCGCTCTGCGGGGCGCGCCGGGGAGGGCGGCTGCTCCGACCGCGGCCCCGGGGACGTCGCTCGCGTCGGCCGAGGCTGCCCGCGGCGCCCCGCAACTTCTCGGCGCCCTGGACCCCGGGAGTGGGCTCGCCCACCAGGTAGGGAGGCTCGGGCTCCTCGGCTCCGGCGCGGGCGGGCGCGTTTCTGGAAGTTGACTTGAAATGCGTCCAGGAGTGAGTCGGGCCGGCCGCGGCTCCTCCCCGGGCGACGGCTTCGCTCCCGCAGACTCGCGGCCCCGGCGGCGGCGGGGGACCTCCCCCAGCGCGGGGCCGGGCGGGACCGCCGCGCCTCTCCCTCGGCCGAGCGCCGACCCGGGCAGGTGAGGCCGGGCGCGGGCCGGGGCGCGGGCCGGAAAGCGGCGGCTCTGCGCACCCGGGCCCGGTGGCGTGGCGGAGCGCGCCTCTTCCTCCGTCTCCATCATTCCCCCGCACCGCGTTCCCGCCGAGGCGTCCCTGGGGCCCGCGTCCGTGCAGGCGGGGCGGGGTCGGGCTCGGGAGGCCAGACCGGAGGCCGGGGTGGGGGTGGGGTGGGGGTGGCAGGAGAAACAGAAACGCGGTCGGGGGCGGAGGCCTAAGTACAAAACGCGCGTTGACTTCACGTGAAATCAGATCAGTCCGGGCAGTTCGCGGTGACTGTCGCTCTCCTCCTCCCACCTCGCGTTTCGTTTGGCTGGACTCTACCCTCCTGGCTCAGTCTGGTGGCCCTGGACACTCCCCCCGAACTTTCTCAGGAGCGCACAGCTTTCGGTGTTGACTCCCCGCGGGCACCGACGCCAGGCGTATCTTTCCCTGTCCTCCACAGGTCCTCCTGGCCCGGCCCGAACATGCTGGACGGCCTGAAGATGGAGGAGAACTTCCAGAGCGCGATCGAGACCTCGGCCTCCTTCTCCTCGCTGCTGGGTGAGTCTGAGGGCCACGCATCGCTGGCGCATCCCCTTGTCGCCAGGCCCGGATCTGTGGATCCCACCTTCGCGGTCAGCGATGGGGGAATAACGCGCACCCAGTGGAGCCCACTCCCGGGCTGTCCGCATCTGCGGCTGTCAGTCCTTTTGAGCCATCCCTGCGCAATAAAGCAGAGTCCCCGGGGCCTCGCGCGCCGGGCATCGAATTCCCCAAAGCCACGAGGGGCGGGAGAGCTTGTTCGAAGGCGTTTGAGTGGCAAGTGATTAAAATTACCCAGGGCTGGATTTTTTAATCACGGAGCAGATCGACGGCTGATAAATGCCGCTGCTTTCTCGGAGGCCTACGGGGCCAGCATAGGAGGCCGGGAGCGCCCAAGTTCTAGGCGACTTCTCACCCGCCAGCTCCAGCCTCCTATCAACCTCGGGCACAGCCCGAGGGCAGAGAGAGGTTTTTCCGGGCGGGTGGGCAGCGCTGCGCAGGGATTAGCTCGCGCCGGGGGGCGGGGGACTCGCTCAGGCTTTAATTAACTGAAGTTGGATCCGGGTCCGCCGGGTTCCCCTGCCCGCCCCCAGCCCCTGAGCAGCCGCCGAGGAGCCGAGTGAGTCCAAGGACGCGGGGGAGCGACGGCGCGCCCTCCAAATCGAAGGCCCGGGGTTCTTGCCGTAAATGACTTTCATGCTACCATTGGCGCTTTTCAAATTTAGGGGAAAAGGACATTTTATTTATCAATTTTTAAAATCTAGAAGGAGTTTTCCTTTTGTCGTTTGAACCCCTTTCCTCACTCAGAACCGCTAAAGCTAGATGCAGGAGGAAAATGAGACATTTCAGCGGGGCAAACTGTATCCAGAAAGGAATTTCACTCCCTCAACACTGCAATTGGAACTAAATCACGCAACACGCGGGGCCCCTTCTTTCGCCTTCCCTTTTGGGGAAGCGGGCCTTTCGGCCACATCCAAGGAGGGCACCGCCCGCGGGGCAAGCGGGCTTGGGCCTCGTCTGGCCCACTTCCGCTGTCCATGCCGGGTCAAGAGACTTGGAGCTGCTGAGAATTTTAAAATTGACAGTCATCTGGTCTCTTCCCTTGAAACTTCTCCCCTCTTTCCCCATGCAAGGGCCCCGCTTACAACCCTGTGGCCCAGTCCCCAGAGGGAGCAGCTGGATAAGAATAGGAAGATTCGGGGAGGTCGACCTTTGGGATGGTCAGATGCCTTGGTAGCAGAGGAGCCCCTTCAAGTAGTTGTGAAAAGTGCCAGCAAGGGCCCCGCCCAGCGCATTGTGGGGAGGGGACTGAAAGTATTTAATATCGAAAACTAAAGGAATAAAACAGACCCCCCCCAAAAAGCCCAGGGGGTAGTTAAGCGTTGGGTGGAGTCCGGGCACCCGCTCAGTGCGCCTTCTCTGCCCGACCCTCCTTACCCTCCTCAGCGTATTCGCTCTTTCCCGTCTGCACTTTTCTTGTTGCTATTTTGACACTTCTTAATTATGAAAAGCCCATGTACAGTTTGCACGCCCCCCCCCCAAGATTCAGCAGTCTGGGGTTCATTGGTTTGAACAATACTGGATTTGCCCGGGGCAAGACGTTATTTATTTTTTTCTGGACCCATGGGACTTTTTAGGAAAAAATGAGAATTTTGCTTTCCTTAAAAAAAAAAAAATACATTTTAACAAAAGAAAAAACAGACAAGTTGTTTTGACTTACTCTGCTTTAAAAACAGATTAAAATATAGATTTAATAGATTTAATAATTATGACGCAGCACATGAGAGCGCACATTTATTTGTGCTCTGATTTTATGGGTTGCGCGCACTCTTGTGTGCGTGTAAGTGGGTGAAGTGGAAAATTAAAGACCACGCGCTGGTGGACACCTAGCCCCGCTAGAATTTAGCCTTCGCACTCAGTCCCTGTTTATCAGGGACCGCTTGGCTGGACTTTTTCCGTGTGTTGGCTTGGCCGGTGACTGGGCTTTCTGGAGTGGAGGGCAAAGGTGTGGCGGGGCCGAGAGCGGTGGCGGGAGGTGGCTTGACTCCTAGGCCGAGCGGCTCATCCGCAAACGTCTGTTGCGGCTGCAGGCCGAGCGGTGAGCCCCAAGTCTGTCTGCGAGGGCTGTCAGCGGGTCATCTCGGACAGGTTTCTGCTGCGGCTCAACGACAGCTTCTGGCACGAGCAGTGCGTGCAGTGCGCCTCCTGCAAAGAGCCCCTGGAGACCACCTGCTTCTACCGGGACAAGAAGCTCTACTGCAAGTACGACTACGAGAAGTAAGTGCTGCGACCCCGGGGCGAACCCAGCGCGCCGCGACTCTGCCCTCCCACTTCTGTGTCCCCTCCTGCGAGGCGGCAAAGGCACCCAGTCGGCGCCCGGGAAGTCTCCCCTTCGCCAAGTCCTCTACCCTCTCTGGGGCGCACGGATCTGCGCCCGCAGACCGAGCTCCGCTGTAGCGGAGCAATCGCTGGGTCCCGTCCTCTGCTCGCCTGGATCTTGCTCTTCTCAACTCCCTGTTCCTAGGGGCTCCGAGCCCTGTAAGCCACACCTCACCTCTTCTTTTCGCTAGGCTGCCCTCAGGCTGCCGGTGACCCGAGTCTTTGCGGGCCCCACCCTTCCCAGGGGGCTGTACTGCCCTCGCGCTTGTGCCGGCCGCTGGGCTTGCAGCCTCCCCACCGTGTCCAGTTTCTGCGCCCCGAGCTTCCCGCTTGTATTTGTCCTTTGTGTCTCTCCACGTCTTGGGGGCAAAGAGCTGTTAGGTCAGAAGTGGGGGTCTGACCCGTAGCCCCCTTCGCCGCGGTCCATCTCGGTCAGTCTGAGTGCGCTTTCAGTCACACAGTGAGCCCAGTTCCCTTCTGTCCCCAGGAGCGTCCCGGCGTGTTTGAGAATTGCGAGGCAGGTATTTAAGCAAATGGGCTGTAAGAAAGCGATAGCTTTGGAACACGTACAGCATGGGAATTAGAAGCCTTTCCTTGTTCTCCCTGAGCTGATCTTGAGGAGCTCATCTGAGGAAAAAGAGGGAAGTACTTGTCCTTGCAAAAATGGGTCATGTATTTAGGGGCGTGGGCTTCGCAGGCCTGTGGAGGATTTGGAGGGAAGGAGAGAGGCCGGGACGGAGAACTCCGGGGCTTGTGCGTTAGGACTGGTCTGTTGAGTGCTGGGTGCGCCTGCATGCGCGCGGAAAGTCCTCGTTTGTCAGGAGTGAGGGAAAGGGACAGGCTGCGTGAGAATCGTCAGAGGAGGGTTGTTAGTAAGACACACAATGGAAGGGGGTGGCTGGAGGGGCTGTGCAACAGAAAGCGCTGGGAAAGACCCGAGATCTCTTCCTCCCCTCCCCCCGTGGGCTGTGAGGCTTGCTGAGACCGGACAAAGTGATCAGATCCAGTCACCACACAGAAAGTGCTGTTGCTCAGTGCTCCTTGGCTAGAAAACGCTTGACTCTGGTCCTCATGTGGAGAGAACAGTGACAATTTTTGTCTTGTTTTGAAAAGATACTAACTTTACATTTTAAGAGTGTATCGTATTCAATATTGGCTAAGGTGGACAATACAGAAATATATATGGAAGCAAAAACCCCTCCTGGCCACAGAGTGATTGTTCCGGTGAACATTTTTGAAAGAAGGGAAGCCTGCCTGTTCCTGGTCGTTTGAGGCCACAGTGCCGAGTGAAAAGTGTGATTTGGGGGGTAATTAAGCAGATGTCGCCCTCACAGCTTCAAGTATCGCCTTCGGATAAAGGTTGACTGCTCGTTTTTTTTTTTTTGCTTTCTGGCTTTGCGTCCAGAAGCCTCAGGGCCGTGTGGATCCACTCTTTATCTTTCTGCTGATAGATTACTGAAATGCTCATACCCTTCAGGCATCACACTAGCCGATTCAGAAGTATTGGAGCTTAGGAAAGGATTTGGGCTGTGAATTTCTATTCTATTTGTTAAAAAAAAATCACAGAGCGGAGAAGGCTTAAGGGTCAACACAGCTGTCTGGCCAGTCAGATCTTCTTTAAGGAAGTCAGGCTGTGTCAAGAGGAGAAGAAACACTTGTTGTAAAGTACTTAACACAACAATGCCCCTCCCCTCGAAGCCCCCAGGTTTGGAGCAGTCTGGGCTTATTAGCCTGGGAGGGCTGGTTCTCCCCTCACAAGGCTGTTTCTGCAGAGAGAAAATTGCAGGGATCAACTTGCCAGCTGCTGGCCTGAACCAGGAATGTATAGAGGGGTGTGAGCTCCGCGGTGCAGAGAGGTGTTGGTGTTACAATGTTGGTTTGCAGTTTTAATTTAAAAATGTGTACTGAGGTATGGATGGTCAGAATGGAGCTGCTCACGAGGCTCTCACTCAGCACAGGATCCTGACTCGTCTGTGCTCAGCCTGTCAACAGCTTTTTAAATTCATTGATTCCTTCTTTCAAATTCTTTTGCTCCCTACACAGCCCCCTGTCCCAACCCATTCTTCTTACAACAAAACAGGACTTTAATGTACTTGATAGTCTTCAAGGTATTAGCCTGCTTGGTTATTGGCTGTAGGGGAGAAGGAAGAAGCGATTTTTAAAAAAAAATCAGACTCAGGACAAATTCCTTTATTCCAAAGCTTTTACCAGGGCTCTGTTGGTAAAGCTGTGGGCTAGGCGAGGAGAGAATAGTCAGAAGAAACCGTCAGAGCTTGCCTTCCGGAGGCCTGTCAGCCAGCCTGTTTCCATGTGTCTTGCTATCAGTATTCCCGAAAGCCTCCTTTTCTTAACGTGCCTGAGTAGGTGTTGATGGGACTCCAGTGCAAGTGACCAGGTATTTATCGTCTAGAGGGACTCAACTCAGTCTTAGACAGAGTCACAAAATGATCACAACATTTTTCCCCCCACTTTACTCAGTAATGAAACAGCTTTCCCTCTTCAGATGTCTCCACCAGGCGGAGGCCCCGACGGGGCAAATGGAAAGGAAAGTGAGGTGGAAGAGATGAGGCCGTAATGATTACCGAGCACTTAATAAAAAAGGAGTATTTGGGCAGCACCCTCACCTCTGAAGTTCATGAGATCCAACTGCTGTTTCTACATGTTGATGTGAAAGCATGCATAGCTGTGAGCCAACGTCAGGGCCACCCATAAACATGATAGTAACAGAGCTTGAGTCGTCTGTGTATGCATTTCTTGTAGGGGAACAGTTTTGATTTGAATTATTAGTTGGATAGCTGTGGTGTCAGGCAGTTACTTAGAAAATTCCATGCTACCAGCTAGCTCTGTCACAGTCAGGACGTCAGATATCTGAGTTTTTCTAATTAAAAAAAAATTGAACTGACAGGGGCAGCTTGGACCCGTACAGCCGCTCATTTGAAACCTTAATGTTTTTTACTGAGTGTTTGTCTTGCGTGTTACGACCACCCTAGGAAGATCACCCAAAACAAATAAGCATTCAAGGCCACGGTGTACAGTACTATAATAATACAATTTATTAACACTCAGAACTGGCGGCGGCTTCAATGCTTGTGTTTTAGTCCAGGAAAAATAACTAGTTGAGAAGAAAACATTTGAAAAGCAGATGGAGCTGTACTCTGTGACATTACACATCCAGGTGCTGTCGGTGTGGGTGTTAAAAACTGGGTTGAATTGACTCTGTGGCTGACAGTGAACAGACAACGCCAATGTTTTGGAGCCCAGAGGACTTCTGTTTGTGTAGAAGTGTGTGTTGTCTCCTATCGAGTGGGATCCTCTGTGATCTGGTTAGTTTGGAGTTTTCCCTGAATTTGGTCCAAGCCAATGCTGTCCTTGGACCTCAGTCAGAGACAGAGGAAACTGGTGAATAATGGGAATGTTGTAATACAATAGATAATTAAGACTTTTGGAAGGGATCCCATATTGAAATCAAGTTTATTTTGCTCCGTTCATGAACCTAGAGGCTCGGTGGGCCAGGCTGGCTGCTCCCCTTACCTGTGCAGTTGATCACTATCCCCGGTTGTTCTGGACACCCTGGTATTGGTGTGGGACAGTACTGCTGTCATCGGGGCTGTCCTCACATCACAACTCTCCACGCCCGCAGATCGCAGGCCTTGGGAAACCTTTCCTCGCAGAGCCGGTGGACATTATCTCAAGTGGGGGAAAGTGGATATGACCCTTGGAGCTTTCTTTGTGTCTTTCTTTGAACCTGCTGATTGGCAGCTCTGAGACGAAAGCGATTTAGGTAATGTGCACTGTTAGGGTCAGTAATGAAGCGATTCTGCGTTTTGTCAAGGTAGTGTAGGAGGTGTTTGTGTGTAAGGAGTCGAGTTGGTTTTACTACTGTAACATTACTTGGACGTCCAAATTGGGCCCGCAGCTCCTCATAAAAGGAGCCCCCATATGAAATCACAGAGGTGACGGAATTTTGCTTTGTTATCTTTTGTTGGCCCCACTCTTGGCACAATAAAATGTAAGGAATACTACAATCCAAATCTGGCTAGATAGTACATCGATGTCTGCATTAAATTGCAGGGGGCTTAGCTGAGAGTGAGTACGGCCCACCAGCCTTGGCTGCGTTTGGCCGGGCGGACTTAGCTCTTTTTTTCGGTTTTAATTTTAGAGGGTGATAGGGGACATTCCCTGCTTTGAAATGCTTTCTCTTTTTGTACGTGGTAGTCTCTGAAGATTTTCTTACAATCTGGATCTTAAAAAATCTGAAATGAATTAAGATAGTAGGCGTAGCTATTATTAATAGGATTCTAGGAATTAAGATGTAAAAGAGGAACGTTGCTTCTTAGAGAAGCTTTATGGGTTCTTCAATTTCTTACACAAATGGAACTCTTTGGAAAGTTATTTATCCAGTTTTGTGTACTGTAGAATCCTGGGATTTTTTTCCTTCTACCTGGCTAGGAAATAACTGTGATTGTTGTAGTTCAGGGCTAAGAACTGTTTTGATAGTTTATGATTTCTTTTTAGTTTCATTTTTACTGCTATGTTTTGCGTTCATCAGAAGACTTAATTTTTACTGTTGCTTTTTAAGTTCTGAGGTTTTGGTGATGGTGAGCAAGTACTGCTTCTCTCCTGAGAAGAACTTCGTTTATTAGATCATCAGCGAAGTATTCTTATAGCCGAAGAAATTACTTGGCCTCTAGTATTTAGAAGTGAGAAAATAGAAAAGATTGTAAAATATTCTTTATTTTACCAGCACTTTATTAAAGCCTCTTGAAGTAAATGCATATTACAAGATGTTATTATTGAATTTTATAAGCTTGAAATAACCAGTATTGAATCATGTCAACTTGATTATTAAGTACAGTTATATGGTATTGGGAAATAAATTATGAGAGCAAAACAAACAAGCAAAAAAAAAAAAAACTACAAAAGGTTTTATCATGTCCACAGGAGAAAGATTTAAAAATAATTCCTGCCCATACTATGAAATATGAGCTCTATTTTCTTTTCTTTCATTTTTTAAACAAACTCTTTTAGAGATAGGTTTTAAAATTTGCTTTACTTCTTTGGAGAGGGGTGCTTAGCTGTGTCACTTCATGGTGAAATGAGGGGTGTGAGGTATGTGGAGCGCAGTGTCTTTCCAGCTCACTTCCCAGAAGCAGAAAGGTCCCCACAGGAGGACCAGGAGGACTGTGTCTTGTCCCCAACGTGCCTCGGATCCCCTCAGAAGCACCCTGGGCGTTTTTTCCAGAGTGTCCCAAGGACGTTAGAACACATCTGTCACTGGCTGCCTTTCCACACTTGGTTTGGGGAAGTTGGTAATTCTAGGAACAGACTAGAAAAAGTTCCGAAACGACTGTCAGAGCACGTGGGAAAGACCCCGTTTGCTCCTCTGTTCCTTTGGGAACGGCCTGTCGTCTAGGGTGGAGAGACTGGCTTAGCGCTCCTGACGGTTTATGTTTCTCCCTAGTCTCATTGCTGGGTGTGATGTGGGGTGTTTCCCGCTGACTTATCACAATTAGTATTAATTATGTTATCATTGACCAGTGTTGACTGCAGCTTTGGGTCTATTTGTTATATCTTAAGTGGAACCTAACCCACCCTCTTGCAGAAATAAAATGAACACCTTCTAAATGTCAAATTGTTATTTCAGTAAAGCATGGTGATCTGCTTGTATATTTTTAACTAAGATGAAATTAATAAAATGGCCATGGCCCTGGCATTAATTAGCAGGAGGATTAGAGCTGTCGTGACTAAGGAGGAGGCGTAAACACTGTAATCTTGCTACATGTTTGTTTTCACACTACTGAAAATAAATAAAATGAGATTTAGGATCGGGATTAAGTTTCTCTTGGCATTAGCAGATGCAATTGAAATGCAGCAGAAAACACTGAAGTATTAGTGAAGACATAATGTAAAGAATACAACAAAAGCCAAATCTGATTCTTACTCTGGGCTTATAATTGGTCCCATCACAAATAGTCCCATCTGTGTAGTTAAAATAGGATTTTGAAGAACTATTTCTGTATTGCTTTTTTCCCCCAGTGGTGAAGAGGCTACCAAATTATCTGCAAGACCAGTTAGTTGTCTAATGAGAAGTTATCAAGAACTACTCCAGACTCTCCATTACTACACCATAATGTCATGTTGGCTGGTCTTGTACTGAAGTCGCATGCAAAGAGTCTGGTCTCTTCTGGCTTTTCCTCGTTCCACTTGGGAAATTCTATTTTTGAGTAGCAGGACACATGTCTGGCTTCTCTGAGTTAGGAGGACTCCGTGTTTTAGATTCGTGTTTTATCATTACTGTTGTGTAACAGGTGAACCCGAGAGGTATCCGACCACTGGGGATTCTGGTGTCTTCTTTGATGTTCTGGATAAACTTTGTTCATTTAAAAAAACACCATACGCGTTCGGCCTTGGTGGCAGTGGGCCACGTGCTGTATTTAGACTTCGCCTCTGGCCCGGTCCCACTTTGCCTCGCCCTCCCTCACTATGCAGTGTGGAACGTTGTTCTTGACTCTTCCTAGCAGAAGATTTTACTTCACCTCGGTCGTATCCAGGCCTGGCCTTCCCCTGAGGTATCTTTATGGACTCTTTGGATTCTGTTTTCTTTCCTGGGGGTAACCAGTGAGAGTTAGATACACAAAATAATAGCCATGACATCCCAGCTGGAGTGGGGCTGAGCAGCAAAGTTGGTGAGCGGTGTCACACTCAGGTCTGTATGGTCCCGGGACCTTTACTCTTTGGCCTCCTGGAAATCTGTCTTGAGTATGCTGGCACCGTAATGGCTCCCAGCGTATGTCCTGCCATGACGAAGGGGTAGGTTTGGGTGGGTCCAAGAAGTGCCTTGGGAATGGGACTGTCCAGAGCCAGCAGGCTCCTTTGTGAGAAGCCCCGTTGGCATTCTGATGGGACGGAAAGGCATCATTCATTCCCCGCCTCTGTGGGCCATTGCCCGCTCTCTGAGGACCCATCTTGCATCTGTCTTGCGCACCATTCTGCTGCTGCCCCAGAGCGCTTGGGGCGCAGCTTCCGGTCCTGGTCCATCCCGCCCCTTCAGTTGCAGCAGCCACTCCTAGACTCACAGTTGGGTCGTCTCCTCCTCTTCAAGCTGCGGGAGCCTTTAAAAGGATTTTTCAAAGCAAAACAACACAAAACAAAACACCCCCTCCTGAACTCCAGATTAGCTTCTTAAGCTCATTAAAGTACCTTTAAATACCAAAATGTTGGGCTCCTGGGGACTATTCCCCCAAACCATATTTTCATTCTTAACATTGTTGTCATTCACTGTGCCGCAGATTAAGGCCAGCTCCCCCTGGGCCTAGAAACAGTCCCCTCTGTCCCTGCGGGAGGGTTGGAATATGTCTTTGTTTGAGCACTGGGACAGCCTGAGCCTGGGTGGGAATGGATACCAGCTTGGCCTGGAGCCACTAGCTTCAGGGAGGAGACAGTTGATGTTTCTCCCCAGGATGGGGCCCGGGAAAGGAGCTAGAGGTTGTGTGGAAAAGGGCTTGGGCAGTGGTCATGGAGTCCTGTCCCAGTCGCCAGAGAGAAGTAGGAATGGGCAAGTACTCTGATGCTGGGATCTGAGAGCTGTCCGATCACTAGACAGTCCGGATGGCTTTATGAGCCCTGTGGTCGGGGACCCTGTCACCTGGGAAGCCTGGGTTCAGCACAGCCCAGGGCTTCCTGGTCCATCGTGGTCCTGAGGTGGGTTTTTACCACCACACCTGTCTGTTGACTGCTTCCCCTTCCAGTTTCCGGCTGCTTCCCAGAGTCTCTTTTGCAGCCCCCCACCTCTGCTCTGCCTTGCGACTTCCTTCCCCAAAGCTGGCCCTAGGGGAGTTTTCTGGTCCTGACACTGGAACAAATCCTTTTTAACATAACCATCTAGTGTCTCCTCCCCTGCTGCTGGCTTCCCCTCACCCTTTCTGCTCTTGCCCCTCTCACAGTGTGACAAGGATTTCTTTTGTGCAAGTGCTCCCTGCGACAGCCACCATCTTCACAGGACTTGCCTGCAGCTCTTCAGTGCCCCGTGCTCCACTCGAGCTGCAGGCAAACAGTATCTTCGGAGATTGTCCTTTGCCTCTTTTTGGCTGGTGATTTACTTGCTTCCCACGTCTTTGTTTTTTCCCCCCTAGAGCTCTGTACCCCAAATCCCTGGATCCAATCGCCACACTATGGGATTTTCCAGATTCTCTTTTAGGATCTTAGCTCAGCTTTGCCTTCTTGTGGGCTGTGTGCTGTAAACCCATCTGATGACCTTTTACATTTTAAATTACTCCACAGGCTGGAGCCTGCTCTTAGCGAGCTGTCAACTGGAGACGATGTGATGACATAATTCTCATTGGGATGTACATGGTAATGAGCTGTTCATATTATTGGAAGGATGTTCAGTCAAAAGAAGGGTGTCTTATGTCCCTAAACTGGAGCAGTAGTACAGATAATTTGGGGCTGAATGCAGACAACACTTTATTTGCTCGTCTGTTTCAGGATCAGGCTGGCTGTGATTATGGTGTGTAGTCTTCCGGGCCTTGTTTTTTTCTGTGCTCTGTGGAAGGTTGGGATCTTCCATTGCAGAAGGCTGTCCATACGTGAGAGGGAGTGGGCAAGTGGAATGAGTGGTTTGATACTAGACTGCTTCCTCCGTTACTGAAGAAATAATTCGAAACACGTGTGCTATTGTCAAGAGATGTTCAAGCCACAGTTTTCTTCATGTGTACACTGTAGCAGAATATTAACGATCTCCTACGGTTATTGCAAGAATTGAAGATAATGAGCACCCAAAGCTTTGCAATAAAATATGGAGTGCTACATGGGATTAAATATTATGGTTGTTGTTTTATGTGCCTGAAAACCCTGAATGCATTGTTGGGACCACCTGTAGCAACCTGACATCCTGTAGTCCAGAGCGCAGATGCAGGGCCTGGTGGGATTGGGATCCAGTCCTTGCTGTGCAGCTCACCTGCTGGGTGTCTCCAGGTAAGTCTCGCTAGCGTTGGACCTGTTCCTTCTCTCCAGGATGAGAGTAGTAGTAATAATTCCAACGTCCTTGGGTCGTATTGGGTTAATCTTTGGAAAGTGTGCAAATCAACGCTTGGCTTGTAGAAAATGCCATAATGAGATATTTTGTGGTTACGGTATTTATTTTTTACAATTTTCAAGCAATCTTCATGTATATAGAGATCAACCCTCACAACAGTGCTTGAAGATTACCTGGTGGGACATTTTTGCATTTCTCTCTTGCATTTTAGCCCTGAGGAAATGGAGGCTTTAGGAGTTTAGTAGCTCATTCAACATCATGCCACTGGTGAGCAGGGAAGCTGGGATACTGTCCCCAGCCACTGACTCCTGGTCCAGTGGCCTTTCCACTCAGTCACACAATCTGCTGCTTTAATTCTGGTGTTCAAACCCCAGTGAGATTATAATTCTCAGTTTGTCTCTTGATCCAGCTCTCACAAAATAAGTCCCCGGCCTGGGGAGCTAGCTCAGTGGTTCTGGTACCTGTCTTGCAAGCGCAAGGGCCCAGGTTCGATCCTGTGTAACCACATACAATACTGGGTGTGGAGACTCATGCCCAGCAGCAGTCAGTACCACATACCACAGTGTCAGGTGTGGGGGCTCACGCCTGTAATCCCAGTACTCGGGAGGCAGAGGCAGGAGGATTGCTGTGATGTGAGTTTGAGGCTGAGCTCAGGGCCAGCCTGAACTACAAAAGTGAGACCCTGTGCCCAAAAAACAAAACCAAAACCAAAAAAACCCAAGTCCCCACCTGCCAGATACTTGAGCTCTCAGTGTCTCTGTTTGTAGGACTCTGTGGGTTTTAGGGAGGTAGTCAGGATTTGGAGATTGCCTAAGTGTTTGTATGTGAATGCATGGTCGTCACTCATCGTTCCTAACTTCTTCGTGAGTGCCCCCCCAAGCTGTGTCGTCTGTGTTGGTCCAACTTGCATGAGCCTTCTTTCCCAAAAGAGGAAGGACAGTGAGGCAGAGCATCTGGTCCCCTTCCATCTGGGTCCCAGGTCTGCTCTTGGTGACTGTGCTGAGAGCCTTTCTGAACGTTTGGCAGCAGAACCCTTGATAGCAGGTGAGGCTTCCACTGGGACTGACCATCAGCTGTCCACCCTCCTGGGGTATCCCTTTTAAGTTTTCTTTCCAACTGTGTGGTGTTTCCAACAAGCCCAGACCTTGGCTAGGAAAGATCTTGCTATGCCCATGTGAGAACTGTTGACGTCCATCCTGTTTGGGGGATGACACTCGGCTGGACTGGAAAACTCGTATTCATCTATTGCATTATTTCTCCCACTACTGAAGATACTTGCTCTCTTAGAATGGATTCCAGTGAATTTTAGAGAGATAAGGTAGGTGTCTGAACTTAATCTTTGTCGACTAGTATTTAGTAAAACTAGAGATTTTGAGGAATATACTAATAGTGTACTTATTTTGTGTAGATTTCTCAAATTTAAGATAAAATGGATCATAAATAATTGGTTCATTAAATCATCTATTCATTTAACTATGGAATAGACTATTAGATTTTGTATGTGTCAGGTATATAGAAATGAATGAAATAAACTACATATTAATGGTCTAGCAGAGCCTGGTCAGAGATATAATAATCTAAACAGATGCTTTAAAAAAGAGTCAACTGATCTTAAGAGTGCTATAGTCAGAGAGCAGAAAATCAGCTTACTTGAACCTCTTGGCTCTGTATTACTGTGTGCTATTCAGTATCTTCATAGTGCTTGTCACAGTTTGAAATATCTCTACATACACATTTATAGATGCAGTTTTCTTATCTGTGTTACTAGATTTTAAGCCCTAGGAGGGAAGCACTCTCTTGCTTAGATTTTAACATCTTATCTCTAGCATTTTACACAGTGCAGATAGGCATTTGGCAAAGGCATGTCAATTAAATAAATTAATCAACCAGTATCTTGCCTAGAGTTGCTGAAGTGTGGACTGGTTAAATTAATGCTTGGTAAATGCAAAGGAATGTAGGAAGAGAGGAGAAGGTAGAGGAAGAATGCTTGCATTGAACTGTGAACCGGAAGCTCATGGTCCCTGTGGTCACTAAATTGTGGAAATGGTGGTGGCTACTGTGCCAAGTGCATTAGGGATATTGCTGGTGTGGACCGAAAGATAGTGCCAGACCTCAAGGAGCATGTGTTCCAGATGAAGGACCATCCTTGTCATCCTGTGGTCAGCAAGGACCCAGCAGAGCTTGCTCAGCTGTGGGATGGGGTGGCCCTTATTTTCCGGAAGTCTAGTGTTGAGCTGAAACTGCAGTAGGAAACTGGGCAGAACCTGGGTGGACCAGTTGGACAACAGCTGCTCTGCATTGTGAGAGAGAGAAAGAAACGGATTTAAGTGGAGGTATTGGGAACAGAGAGAATACACTTGACTGAGAAGGCTCTCCTGATATGGGGTGCATTGAACTTGACGATTTTTAACTGAGGAGAGGGGTGACAGAGAGGAAAGGTCTGATGATCAGTCACCCAGAAGGGATGAGGTGACGTCTTATTAATATCTGCCATAGGGAGCCCCGAGAGTAGACAGGAGTTTGGGGCAGACAGAGCAGGGTAATGACGACAGTGACCATGGACACGCTAAGTTACTGGTGAGACAATTCTGGTGGCGGTGTCCAAGGGGCAGCTGTGAAGGATCTGGAAACCAGCCTGGATACAAATCTTGGGGAGACATGATCGAGTAAAAATGGGAAGAGGAGAACGCAGAGGGAATACTGTGTCGACTGAGTGGAGTGGTGAGTCCTGGGCGGAGCTCCCAGAGCACCAGCTGTCAGGGACTCCAGGGGGAATCCGGCACAGAATGGCAGAAGCTAGAGTAGAGTACAAAGTGCTCAGCAGAGCAGTAGAGTACAAAGGGAGCCAGGTAATGGAGCACAGGACGGTGGTGGGGATTTTGGGAACTGGGGCTACCTCTTTGCCCTTGAAATGGTCAGTTAGCCATGGGTAATCTAACAGAGACTAGTTTTGGTAGTTATGGGATGGGGGCGGGCAGCATCTGGATGTGGTAGGAAGTTCAGTCGGTATTAGAGTGATGTAGCTAGCTTGCAAGAACACAGAGAAAGAATGAAGGGAGCACAGAAGATAGTACTCGGGGCAGAGATGGAGCAAACGGCGTTTCAGGCTAGAGTAGTGTGAATGTGTTCCATGGCTGTCTTAGTCTCTGTCTCATCCCTCAGACCTAATTCCTGGCACAGCTTATAAGAAGTGAGGTAGATTTTGGCTCCTGGTCTCGTAGTCAGCTGGCATGGTGGTAGAACATCATGGCAGGAAGTCATTGTGAGGAAAAGTTCCTCTTGTCATGGTGACCAGAAAGCAGCGAGCTGGGCAAAGATCTGGGAAGCGGGATAAATGCTTCCGGATCAGGTCCCCAGTGACTTGCCTCTTTTGACCAAACCCTCCTCCCAACAGCAAGTCAGCAACGTGGCCTCCCTGGCTGTTTCCTCTTTCAGAATTCCCGCTGCAGTGCACTAGACCTTTCACGGACAGTCTTGATCCAAAGCCTAACTGTGGCCAAGGTGAGTCTAGCCAGAGAAGGCAGGAGGCTGAAGATCCACTGGGGAGAAAGACGTCTGTTTGGTAGGGAAGATGCCTGGGAGAGGGCCACGGACGCATCAGGACAAGGTTCTGCTCCTCCTCTGTTCTTTGCCATCCACGTAGCCTCTTCGTTCCTTTGCGCCTTTCTCGTACCTTTGGTAGAACCAACCGGAAGTGAGTCTGCTGTCTGTCACCAGAGAAGCTGCCCAGCCCTGGGGACGGCAGTGGAGCGAGGACTTGGCCCATTTCCTCCTTTTTCAGTAGTGGTCTTAGTGTAAACCTCACTTGTCTCTTCTCTGTTTCTGCTCTAATCCACCAAGAGTTTCTTTGGCTGCAGTGTGGTCCAGAATATACCACTGTGTTGCCAGTTCCCCAGGACAAGTCTTGAAGCCTCCTCAGGCCAGTTGTGCCTGGCAGAGTGGAGGAGTTCTGGGTTCCTGTGGTACTTGGGAGAACGATCACAAGAAGGGAGCCCAGGGTGTGCATCACATTCTCCTTGTGAGCACACCTTGGTTCCTTGTTCCATTTTATACTCTTGGCTACTTTGTATGTTGCAATAATAAAATACCTGAGGCTGGGAACTTTGATAAAGAAAAGAGATTTATGTAGCTCATAATTTTTGGAAGCTGAAAGTTTGAGATCGGGGCCCCTGTCTGTTGGCTTCTGTTGAAGTCCCTGTGATGGTTGGTATCACATAGTGTGACCTTAGAAGCTGGAGGGATTTGGGGTCAGGCTTTTGTGCAAACTAGCCGGGTCCCACGAGAACCCTGTTAACCACGACCAAGGTCAGCGCCCCTGGGACTTAATTACCTTCCACTCAGTCTTCCTGCCTACAGGTCCCACCGCTTCTCAGAACCGTAACAGTTGGTTCCTGCTCACTACAAGAGCAGAGGCGGAGTGACCCAGAGGAAAACAAGTTTTCAGAAGCCTTTACCTTTCATCCTGTTTTTTTTTTTTTTTTTGGTTTTTTGAGACAGGGTTTCGCTTTGTAGTTCAGGCTGGCCCTGAGCTCAGCCTCCAACTCACATCACAGTAATCCTCCTGCCTCTGCCTCCCGAGTGCTGGGATGACAGGCATGAGCCACCACGCCCGGCACTGTGGTATGTGGTACTGGTTGCTGCTGGGCGTGAGTCTCCAAGCCCAGTATTGTATGTGGTTACCAAGGATCGAACCCGGGTCCTTGCACATGCAAGACAGGCGCCGGAACCACTGAGCTAACTCCCCGGCCCTCATCCTGTTTTTTGCCTTTGCTTTGGCTGGGCCAGCGCTGAGCCTCTTGGAGATGATCCACTTACCACTGGAGTCTGATCATGATGCCTCTGCCGCGTGCAGTGGTGCAGTGTCTGTGTTTTGATGGGAACCGGAGGTGCATGGACAGTTGGGTGGAAATCCATCCTTACGACTCCAAAAAGAAATGGAGTGCAGGTCATAAGACCTCTTCGCCCAGAAGGGAATTACACTGAACTTCGTGTTGCCAAGGAAGCAGAGTATGTTCCAATGGCTGGGCCTCTATGGCCAGTAAATTCAGTGGAAAATATATTAGTGATGGGTTATTTGATATCATAGACATCCAGCTGATTCATGGAATGAATTTTTCTACTTGTCATCTGGTTGTTAGGGCTTAGTTTAGACTGAGCTTAATGGTGCTAGGAGGGAGACTTGGGCAGAGAAGTGTAATACAAATTACAACACTTAATGATGTATTATTTTTCAATTTCTCTGTTGACAGTTAAAGAGCAAGGGCCAGATGGAATGTACTCTTTTAAATGGCAGCGTGGACACAGTGGGATTGTTGGAAAGCCATTAGTAGCCAAACCTAGTTAATATCAGCTCAGGTAAATGCTCTCCATCACGGACTGTTTCCCCACCTCAATTATTAAAGGATTAAAGGACTTCCCCAATGAGCTCCCTTAAAAATTTAATGATGTGCAGCGTTGCAGAGGTCGGACTGTTACGGTGAAGTGATTTTAGCTTTGCCCTGACGTTACTAGTTAATCAGAGAGAGAAGGTTCCAAAGCTCACATTACCTATAATGTGAGAAGACTCGCCGTCAGTGAAGTCACATGCTGCAGCATGCAGTGGACTCACGTTCCTGACTTACACCAATTGCTGATCTCTGGGGACAGGATGAAGAGAGAACGTGTCCTGCTTGTCTTCCAGTGGCTGTGGCGTCCATTCAGATAGCACCTGTTCATTCTTAGAATTGAAGAGGGGCTTCAGGAGAGGTGATGGGAGGAAGCTGGGGTTGTACCGTTGCCTCGGGGCCGGGTGATCCTCATAGTTGTCTTCAGCCTCCTTGATCAGGCAGCATGTGCTGGGAGTTGCCGTGTATTGCATGCACACATGTGTGTACACACAGAAGCACACTCTCTGTCCTGGTGTGAATTGGACATAGGTGGGATCAGTGGGTGGAAAGTGCAGTGCAACCTGCGGCCCGGGGACGAATCAACTCTTCTTGTTTCTGTGGTGACCCAGCCTTGCTGGGTCGCCGCTGGGTGTGGCGGTGTCAGCCAGGCAGAGCAATGGGGTGACTGAGCCAAGGGGCTAGGATGGGAAATAAATAAAGACAGGACAGCGGGACTTGGAAGAGCTCATCAGTCAACACTGAATGAGCACCATGTTTATTTAACAGCCTTCTTTTATACATTTCTTAAGTACTGTCCTTGAGCCGACTAGCTTCGTTCACGTGTACAGAAAATAAAAAAGTTAGTGAAAGAACTGGTGGGCGGGGTGCGCTGACAATGTTCTTAATTTAATCTGGCACGAGGGTGTGTAAAGATTCTTAATTTAATCTGGAATGAGGGTGTGTAAAGGTTCTTAGTTTAATCTGGTATGAGGGTGTGTAAAGATTCTTAGTTTAATTTGGTATGAGGGTGTGTAAAGTTTAATCTGGCAAGGACAGTAATTATCCTTGAGGAAAGTAGACAATGTTGGGCTCTAATCCAGAAATCAGGCCAACTTTTTCTCTCCTGCGTGGGCATCCATGGCACTGTAGGAAAAGGCTCCCAACACAGGCTACACCCTTAGATGCGTCAACACCAGCAGACAAGTAAAACTGAGCTTGAAACTCGAGGAAGTAGGTACACAGTGAGCGGCTGAGGGAGGCACGTCCATGCTAGGAGGCCCGCAAAGCCTAAGGTTGTCACGGTGCTCAGGGAGGAAGGCCTGGAGTAATGGGATGAGGGAGGACAGGACGGGAGGGTAGAAGGCTGATCGCCACGTGATGAGCCAGCCCGCTGCGGGGTGATGCCGGGTGGCCGGGAGGAGCAGTATTTTGGAGGTTGCTGGTGGGAACGGTGCAGCAAGGTTTTTTTAAAATGGGAAAGTTATATCCTTCTTATTAGCTGGAATTATTTTATTCCTTAAAAACAGACGCCAAAATCGGAGGAGGAAGTATAAGAGGTCAAGTTGAGAAACCCAGCAGTGTTGATATTTGGCAGTCTGTCTTTGGAAGAGAGATTTTACACTTCACAGGTTTTACTAGAGGATGCTGGAGGTTGCTTGTGATTGTCCAGTGATTAGGAGTAAGTGATCTGCAATAAAGGGAAAATATTAAATACTGGGAACATTTTTTCATGGAGTTAATATTATGTGAAAGGAAAGCAAAGAGACAGACAGATCCTCCCCTTCATCCCCCAAGTCATGGGTTCAAATCCCATCTCTGGTAATGTCTGAAGACTTCCTTCTTTTTCTTCCTAAAAGGCGGGGTTTATTTCTTTCTATAGTGTAGGGTTTAAAGATTATCTGTGCTTATAAAACATCTAATAAAGAACCTCAATAAACGGTAGCTAATTACACTAATAATTTACTCACTGCTTTACCGATGCCAGCCATCTGTGGATTATGCCATGTGGGTAATTTTATTCTCCTACCAGTGGTTCATTTCTTTCATTATCTTTAAACCTCAGCATTACTGTTATAAGGACTCTCAGTGCATATATCTAATATTTTTAAAAGATACAGAAGCAGATACCTTGCTTCGTAAAGTAAAAACACACGATCAAATCCAAGAAAAAAATGAAAAAACAAAGTAAGAAATGCTTGGTGTGAAAACTAGGAGTTTCAAAGCAGATAATGATCTACTTATTGTTTATAAACTGACTGGTAAGCCGCAGCTGTGGTCATCCAGTATTTATCTGTTGCCTGAGTCCAAAAATGGGAGCTACTTGGTAGATTTGTTGAGTAGGTTTTGTTTACCATTCTTTCATAATTATGATCACTGGTACAACAGAGCACGACTCTTTGTATCTGTATTTTTAAAAATTCAAATCTTTATTGGTATGTTACGAATACACATCATCACACTCAACATGGAGAGTTTGTACCAGAATATGTCATGACTTCTTATTTTTTCCCCTTCCCCCCAGGCCCAGCAATCCCCACCTCCTATATACATAAGCTTTGTTTTCTTTTTTTTTTATTATTACTATCACATTCGTTTTCCCTTCATTATTTACTCCTACACCTCCTTCCTTTTAAATATTTTCTATTTCACAATATCTACTTTTATCACTCACACACACACACACACACACACACACGCTAGAACTCGTTTACATCTTCATTTTCCCATGTCAGAGAAAAGATATGATATTTACACATCTGTGACCTATTTATTTCACTTATGAGGGTGTCCTGAAGGTACATCCATTTGAGAGTGAATGACTCAACCTTATCGTTATAGCAGCTCAGTTTGTGATAGCTAAATCTTGGCAACAACCAAAATGTCCATCAACTGGAGACTGGATAAAGAAGATGTGGTTCTTTTATAGAATGGAGTATTATTCTGCCATTAAAAATGGATTTGTATTTTTAAAATCTCCTTAACCCGTCTAGGAGTCACGCTGAAGTACCTTGAAGGTACCTTGTGGAATTGTGAGTGGTCAGCACTCAGAACGTGGAAGAGCGAAAGGCCATATTTGGAAAGAACTAGTGTAGATGATTCTTAATCTACAGCCCATTTTTTCTCTTCCTATTTCAGAACTAATCTTAAGTTATCTAAAAAGTCATTCCTCCAATTTGGAGCACACGATAACATTTCTATTAAGGAAAAGAGTGATTATGTCACTGACAATTTAAGGTAAACAAAATTCATGACTTTGGGGGGAGAAATACCTATGAGGGTGTTCTGGAGACTAGAGGTCCCCCCTGGCCAGCCTTGGAGGGAACTTTGGACCCCCAGCTGCCTGGTGGGGCTCTGCTGCTTAGCAAAGACCTAGCTGGGTACAAAGAAGAGCTCCTTTCTTCACTCCTACCATGGCCAGGGCTGGCATTTACTTAAATACCATGCATGGCACTTTGCGTTCTGTACAGCTTGAAAGGTGTTTAACTTAAGTGCCGTGTAGAGTACTTAGCTCAGTCCATGGTGAGTCATGTGATTAGGTCTAGTTAGTCTTGAAATAATGGCAGGGTGCTTGGGAATAGGATTTGGGTTTGAATCCTGGACTTAGTTACGTGACCTTGGATGGATTGTTTGATCTCTCTGTGCTTCGGTTCACAGTCAAAGTTAGGAAAATGGATTATCATCCTCAGAGGAGTGTTATGAGTTTTAAATAAGAGAATGAATCTAATTTAATGTTAACTCCCCTCTTTATTGTTACCATTATTACGGAATTGAAGGTAATTGTGATGGTAGTAGCCAGAATTTCCTGTGTTTGCTCATTTGCTTGGGCGTTTTCAACTGAACTATGACACGGTGGGTCGGCCCCTCAGTATTCACTGTTTGCTTTGTTTCTGTGGCTTGTGGGTCCGTCTGCAGTCTAGTAAATGTTTCAGACTCATCCATGCTGGATTTGGTGGTGATGTTGTTTTGTGCATTTTTGCTCAGCTCTGTCTGTAGAGCCTTCCTGTTAGTCAACCATTACTTTATTCTTCACTTGTAGCTGGTCAATGAGCTTAAGTTTACTTACCTTGAAATTATTCGCTTTGGTAAGGGAGATGCTCAGGAGTTTATGTCATGGGTTCCAGTCAAATAAGACACTCTGTAGAAAGGTGCTTCTAAAACTATAAAAAGCCATCGAGCTATATGGTCTTAGGAGTATTGAGAAAACACCCTAAAGTGACTTCTTCCCTTAGAAATGAGAAGATGATCATCTTTATGAGGATTAGTGTTGTATGTGCAGGTGTGATGTGGGTGTGATGAGGGAGAATCAAATATATAGGCCGGAAATTACTATACTGTTTCAAGAACTGCATAGAACATACATCAGTGTAATGGGAAATTTAAAAAAAATACATGTTAACTAAAATTTAATGTTTTAATTACAATACTTAAAAGTTTAAGAGGAAGAGATTAGCCAGGTGTGGTGGTGCATGCCTGTAATCCCAGGACTCTGGGAGGCCTTGATAGGAGGGTCACAAGTTCAAGCCTTGCTTGGGCAATTTAACAACACAGTGAGACCCAAACTCAAAATGAAAAATCAAAACAGGGCCAGAGATGTAGCCCCGTATGATGGGCTCTGGGTTGAGCCATCAGTAATACACAAGATGCAAAAAACCAAGAAAAGAGGTGAGTACTGCCTGGAATTTGAGGACCAACATAGTATGAGCAGTGACTTGAGTGGAGGTGTCAAGATGAAGAATGCTTGAGACCAGGAAACAGAGCCGTCTGGCAGGGCGCTGGGAAGAGGCCTGGAGGGCTAGGGACAGACCCTTGTCTCATGATCTTCACCTCAGTCTCATTGGAGATGAGGAAACTGAGTCTCAAACAGGCTAAGTGATGGCCCCTCGTCTCCTGGTGTCTGGTGGTGAGTGGACTCAGTCCAGGCTTTCAAATGGCGAGGCCAGGGCTGTGTGTGCGGCAGAGCCCGGAACTGCTGTCTGCCCGAGTCACCAGGCTGGGTGGAAGGGTCATCCCGGCCCCTTCCAGAAACATTTAAAGTGGAGCAGTTCTGGGACAGTTGTGTTTCTGATCAGGTAGATTTAAGACACTCTTCAAGAATAAGAGAAGCGATGTTTTTTTTCTTCTGGACATAATTACCCCCAGCACTCCATCTGGTTATTTGAGTGCTGATTGAGGATTGAAATGAACAGTGAGTGATGTGGGGGTTCATTCAGTAGATTATTCTTTCCACTGTTGATTGGTTTGGACACACATAGATTTGATCATTGATTACTGTAACCGTATTCCGATGTGCACATGCTCATGTAAAGTAGAATCATTGTATTGTAGAGATGTAAGTACCTCATAGATATTGTATAGTGTAATAATTAAGATGGAAAAAGACTTATTACTTTGTAATACTATCTTTTAAAGTGCATCTCCTATATATAGAATATAGCTGAATCTTTTTAAAATCTATTCTGAAAACTTCTTTCTTTTAATTTAAGTGTCTACTCCATTACCATTTAATGTGAGTATTGATATAGCCAGATTTAGACCTACTATTTTGTTATTTGTTTTCTATTATGTAATCTGTTTGTTTTCTAGTTCTTTTTTGGTTGGCTTTTGATTAATGGATTTTTAAAAATTGAATTCTTCATGGGGACATTTTCTATACACATCATGATCACACTCAA
Organism: Petromus typicus; assembly: GCA_004026965.1. NCBI lineage: Eukaryota > Metazoa > Chordata > Mammalia > Rodentia > Petromuridae > Petromus > Petromus typicus. The sequence goes on from PVIR01013553.1 coordinate 26,234, forward strand.
GACTGAGAATTTGTACCAGTGCATGACATAATTTAATTCTCATTTTTCCCATTCCCCTGCTCACCCTACAACCCCCTGCCCCCTATATACATATGCTTTGTTTCCTTTTCTTACCTCACATTTTTTCTTTCCCTCTATTACTTATCCCTACCTTTTTCTCTTTGAATATTTTTTTTTCACAATGTCATTCATTCTAGAACTCATTTACATCTTCAGTTTCTCCTGATGAGAAAAGATATGGTATTTACATATCTGTGAGCTATTTATTTCATTTATGAGTATGTCCTCAAGGTATGTCCATTTGAGTATAAATGATTCAAACTTACCGTTTTTTATGGTAGAGTAATATTCCATTTCATATAAAAAGAAACACATCTCCTTTATTCAGTCTCCAGTTGATGGGCATTTGGGTTGTTTCCAAAATTTAGCTATCACAAACTGAGCTTCTGTGAACATGTGTGCACAGATGTCTCTGTGATACGAATCTTTTAATTCTTTGGTGTATATCCCTAGGAGGGTCAAATGGGAGCTCTAATCCTAGTTTTTTGTGGAATCTCCACAGCAGTTATGCCAGTCTACATTCCCAGCAACAGTGGAGAAGGGTTCCTTCCTCCCTGCAGCCTTGTCAGCGTTTGTCGTGGGTTAATTTCACAATCACAGCCGTTCTTTGCGGAGTGAGATGGAATCTCAATGTTGTTTTCATCTCCTTCTCTTGAATGACCAGTGATGTTGAACATTTCTTCAAGTGTTTCTTAGCTGCTTTTACTTCTTCCTCTGAAAAATGTCTGTTCATTTCATATGCCCATTTTTCAAGTGGGTCTTTAAATTTGAGGGATTAATGGATTTCAAAAGAAACATAATTTCATTTTGTTACTTCCTTTTTGACCATAGTGTTACTATAATTAAATTATTTTTAGTGTTTGTTCCTAGGATATACATAATGACTGTGTATATCGTTAAGTATTCATAGTACGCTCTGAGTTGGTATTTTGTCTTTGCCCATAGTATGGAAGACTTGGGAAGTGGATCACCAGTGGCTCTGTGCTCCAGCTCTTTTTGCTGTTTTCCAGTCTCTTCCTTCCTCTGTTCTTCAGGATGCATGGACCCGTCTGTGAGTGCATCAGCACTCTCTTCGCTGTCTCTGATCTACTCGCAAGCTAATCTGCCAGATATTTTTGTTCGGGAGTTTCCCTGCGTAATACAGTTGTCACTAGCAATGTGTGGCCATTTACATCTAACTTAAAATTGAATAGAATGAGATGCTTGGACTCTCAGGTGAACCAGCCACACTGCAGATGCTCTGTGACCACCTGTGGCTTGTGGCATTGATGGCTGCACAGGTGGGAAAGCGCTGTCCTCTCCGCAGAAGTTTTATTGGGAGCTAGGAGTACATGTAGTGAGGCTTTGGGTTCAATCCTTAGCATCTCAAAAACAGAACAAAACAGCCAAAAAATTATATTGGATAGTGCTGTTACAGAATTTCTCTCTGATTCTTTTTTATGGTTTGTATTTCTCTGATGGCATTTCATATGTTTTCATTTTATTGAATGCATTTTTCTTTTTTTACATCCTTGATCGTGGTTACATTAGATGCTTTAAGATCCTTGTCAGCTAAGTCCAACATCTGGGTCATTTTGAGGTTGGCTTCTGTCGCTCACCTTCTCTTAGCGTGGCTCATGTTCGTGTTTATAGCTTGTATCCTGGACATGACACATTGTAGATAACCCAAATTCTTATGCTCCTGCAGTGAGTGCTTGAATATTTCTTGTAAAGACTTGCAGTAGTTGGTCACCTTGGTCGACCTCGGACTGTGTGCTCTGCCTGCCTGTGGTGGGTATGGCTGGAGTCTTAGTTCAGCTCTTTGGTCTTAAGTTGCGTATCTTACAGTCCAGCCAGCCTGTGTGCCATTCAGGGCTCAGCTGGATATTTGGGCAGAGCTTATGCCTGGCATATGGTCACCGCCCTTAATATCTGCCTGCCTCTGGTCCACTCTCCTCACACAGTTGTTTTCCATATTTCAGCTGGGAAGTTTAGTTACATAGCCATTACCAGAAGAAGAACTACTTTAGACATTGATCCAGCAGCTCACTGTGTGACTTTGTTGCTGATATACCTCAGTGTCCTCATCTGTAAAGTGGGAACAGTGCCCACCTCACTGCACTGATGAGAAGATAGATAAGTGCAGTGGCGTAAAGAACACAAAGTTGTTTCTAGCATAAAACAATAGGCTCCTATTAGGTGCTGTTAATGTTACTGTAAGTTCAGTCTTGTCATTTTGAGTACATGGAAGTTGTTGCAACTCTAGTCCCGGCTGGACCACACAGACTGTATATACAACACATCCAAGACACATGTCCGTATGAAAATAGCCAGTGGCCTACCAGTGACATTGTGGTTTTACGTATTATTACTCTATAAGTTACCTCATTGTAAGGATTAAAATCAATTTACTGCACGAGTTCATTCTTACCTTCAAACACATTGCTCTGTTTTCTTGCTCAGCGTTTCTCCCTGTAGTCTGTGGGATTGGCCTTCCTGGCCCAGGTCATGCTCATGGCTTGTCCTTGAACGACCTTTGGGGTCGCTGATCTGTACGGCTACAGAGCCCAGTCTTGCTTGGAGATTGCACTAGTCCATTTTCTGTTTCTTCACAAGCTTCATAAAGAAAAGAGCCTTACGTAGGCCCTGGGAGGGTCTAGAGCACAGTGCCAGCTTCTGATTGGCTCTGATGAGGGCCTTGGGATCAATGGCGTCATCATAACAGGAAAGAGGAGGGGTCACGTGGTAAGGCCGGAAGCCAGCGGATTCAGTAATCTGATTGGCGCTTTTTATCATGACTCACACTTGTGGGAACTAAGAGCCAGTTCCCAGGAGAACGATACTTAAGCCTTCCCAGGGCAGCACACCCAGTGACCTCATCGCCTTACACTCCGCCTCGCCTCCTGAAGTTCCCACCGTCCTACCACCTTGGGAACTGAGCTCCAGCACACAACCCTTGGAGTGAAAATCTTACCCAGACTGTAAAAGAGGTCAAACTAGGCATTTGAGCTCTCCGCACAGCTCTCCTGAGTCTGTTACCGCACTGCAATATTCCTGTATGCGAATTGATACCGTCACGAGTCATTTCTCATTTTGTAGGTTGAGATTTCTGCCCCAGAGAGAAAAATAGCTTCTTTCCTGTGAGCTGGAAAGGATGTCCATTACTTGTGGGGTGACATCTTGAGATAACACAGGCGACACAGAACATGGAAGGCTCAGGGGAAAATGGAGAGTTACCACCTGTTTTGCTCTTGTTTTTTTGTGAATATGACCGAATTGGACATGGCAGCATCTCTTGGTTACTTTTCCCTGAGTCTCATTCAGCCAGTGTTGGGCCAGCAGGGCGTCAGCTGTCAAAGGCACAGATGTACAAGCTACAGAGGGCGCTCTGTGGGCCCACCTGTCTCTCTGTCTTGGCGAGGTTTGTACCAAGTCTTTGTGGGAAGATGGGCATGCGGCAGAAGCATAACTGGCGCTGCTTCCGAGGTATGTGGGGATCGTGCTGTCCTGTCTCGCTGACGCCCTGGTCCCCTTGTTAGCCTTCCCCCCCGGGCTGCAGCTCGGCGGAACAGCCTCGTGCTCAGCGATGGAAGGAGAAGTGTGTACTTCTCTCTGTGACCATCCTCTGTCACGTGCTGACAGGTTATTGCTGGAGCTAAAATCTAGAAGAGCGAAAGCTCCATCTGCGATCCTGGCCACAGAGCAGGTGCTGGCCCGTGGGCCACTGAGTGGAATGTGGAGCGTTTGTGGGAGGCAGTGAGAGGTAACTAGGGCATGTCAAGGTATCGGGGGCTCTCCCCCAGTGTGGGTCTCGTGTTTCCCCCTCTTTTCTCCGTTGGCCCTTGTCAATCACTCTTCCTTATTTCCTCAGCCTCAACTGAGGTGGAAGAATACAGCCCTGTAGTCTCCCATTTCCTTAGTAGGTGGAAGTGTTTTTCGGTTTAAGTGTCTTGTGGGAGGCTTCTAAGTAGAAGTTGAGGCTGGGGCAGCTCTGGCCTCTCTACCTCTGAGAATTCCCCAGTAAAGGCCTCTCGGTGAGAAGGATTTAGTGCAGAGACAATGCAGCTTTCACAGTTTTTAATTACACTTGACTCCTGAAGCCTCCTGCTGGCGGTAGCTACCTTGTTGAGAAGGGACTGGATTTGAGTTTGCAGAGGGTGGGAGGCATTCTCTTCCCGGCTGGGTGCTCTGTCTGAGCCCCGGCTCCTGCAGTCCAGTGGCAGCTTCTCTCCCAAGGGGTGAGGCTGGAGGGAGGGCAGCCCGAGCCTTTCAGTGTGGAGGCCGAGTCCCAGCCTGGTGGCCTCTGTCTGGTGCCTTTTGTCGGTGGGCTCTGAGTTTAGCTCCCGGCTGCAACAGCTGCCTCCCCTTGGCATCACAGTGGCTCTGCCTACCCACTAAGCCACAGCATGCTTCAGTGGTTTTCTGTTAGGATCAGAAGGACCCACGCTTCTTCTGGCAGCCCCCCCCGTGCAGCCAGTCCCTTGAAACGTGGTCTGGGACTATGAGTCCTCCTAGGTAATGTGCAGAGGTGCAGAGGTAAGGTGAGCGCATTTCTTTGGTTCCTGGTGCTACCTTTTTGACCCCTGGTGGCCTTTTCCCACAGTCCTTTCCTTACCTCTTTTTGCCCACCTTCTCCTAACCAGTGAGCTCCTACCCTCTCTGCATTTTGGCTGGTGTCCCGAGGACAGTGACTCCTGGATTCCAAGCCTCCTAAGCGCACCTCTGCCCTGCTGTCCAGGTTCACGTTGTCAGCTGGCTGTTGAGCTGTGAAGATCACCAAATAGGTGTAGGAGAGTTCCTCTGTCTTAGCATTGCTGCTCTCTGGGTCTGGTGTTTCTTTGCTGTGGGTGCCACCTTGTGCAGTGTAGGACGCTTGGCAGCACCCTTGGCCTCTGCCCACTGGATACCAGTAGCAGCCTTCTTCACAGCAATCATATGCATGCGGGGTCTTCCCCCAGCCAGGAGCTACTAGGATAGGTGAAACCAGCCACTCAAGTAGGAACCTCAGGAAAACTCAGTTTGGATGAAAGAGATAAGTTTGGTTTTCAAGATTTGACACTGAAATAGGATGAGAATGGAGTGGGGAGGGCAGGGGAGGAAAGAGTCGCAGCCATTTGTGTAAAGAAGTTATATGAAGAAGGATAGAACTCTTCTTACCCCTAGCCCAGCCACTTAACGTAGTTGTGCCTTAGCTTCTCCATGTGTAAAAAAGGTTAGGGTTATGGGGCTGGGGAGGTAGCTCAGGGGTTCTGCTGCTTGCCTGGCAAGAGCAAGGTCCTGAGTTTGATCCCCAGTTCTGAAAAAAAAAATAAAAGAAGTTAGTGTACATAGAATGTGAAACTCCTTAGCCCTGTGACTCCTCCTTTCTTGTTTAATCCCACTGAGCAATTCCAAACAGTGACCTCTCTGGAGATAGAGTGCTTCATCCTAAAGGAAGGAAAGCAAGTGAGGAAGAGGCATGTTTGCTGGGGGTCTGGTTATGGTTCATAGCACCTCAGTTTGCAGATCTTCCTAGGTGACCTTGAGGGGACCATATCCTTGCCTTCGAGGTACAGAGAAAGCCCAAGCCCCGCAAACAGATCTGTGGAAACAGGAGGCACTGATGGCTCAGGCCTGACCGGAACCCAGACGCCCCCCCCCCCCCCCCCCGCTTTCATCTGCCTGCCGCCCCTCCTCCCTCCCCCCAGCTCCTTTAATCAACGTTCCCAGCCAGCCTCCTCCAGCCTGTTGGAAAGATCTGGGAGGCTGGTGATGGATCTGACTGAACAGTGTGTAATATAAAAGGGCAGAGCTGAGCCTGAAGGGACCGGGCTCTGCACGGGCTCCAATATTGCTTCTTCCAGCAGGGCAGTGCCGGGGAGCCCCCCTGGGATTACTCACACAATATTGCTGCCACCGGTGCGGGCGGGGGGAGGGGGAGGGGGAGGGAAGGCATGGGGGAGGGTCTCAGGGAAAGAGCCGGCCGAGGCCGGGAATAACAACAACAATCGTAATGGCAGTCTTTTAATAATAGTAAAAATAGTAATAATTGTGTTTTCTAGGTTTATTAACTCTGGGAAGTCTGGTTTATTAACTCTCCCGGCTTATTAACTTTGAGAAGTCTTTGCTGGTCACAGCATATGCCTGAGGCTTGCGGGTGTGTTTGAGTTCATCAGTCCCAGACTCTCGAAGAGGAAGAAGGGGCGCGGGAGAGAGGGGAGGAGGGAGGCGCAGTGATATTTGAAGTAATTAGAAGACTTTATTGAAATCAAATGCCCAGGCAAGAAATGGTAATTAACTGAGAGAAAAGGATGCACTGTTCTGTCGTCTGAGGGCCACGGGGCTGTCACGGATAATCCTCATCTTGGGGACCCCGGGTAGCTTGCGAGGAGGCCGTGTTGGAAAGTATGTACGCGTGTTTGAAGTGTAGATCTAAACTGAGCAGCTACCAGTGCCACAAAATACAAAAGGGGGGAGGATCAAAAGAATGGTTTGCTGAGAGATCTGGTTCTGGCCCTCAAGTTCTGCCCTAGTCCAGATGACCTGCGCAGACGCTCTGCTCACGTGTGGGAGACTGCCGCACGGCGTAGCACTTGAAGGGAATGCATCCTTTGTTCCAACCTTGCTGTGGAAGGCATCTGAGGATCCTTATCTACAACATTTGTTTGCTGTCTACTGTATTTCAGTGCAAAGAAAAAACTGGCCAACCTAGAGGAGCCCTGGATTTGGTGTCAGAAAAGCCAGAGTTGAACTCACCCTTTCAAACCTATTCCTCCTCCATTTGTGAAAAAGAGGCAAATTATGTGTCTGACAAGCTGATGTAAGGATAGTATGGATCATGAAATTGGGGTAGACGTTTGGAGACTCTGAAGAGCTGTAGGCCTTTCGGGCTAGAAGCATTTATTGCTATTATTAATTTTTATTCTTATTTCATGACTTCAAGGCTCTGCGGTTCTGCAGCCTCAGGCATTCTTTTCCTCCGCATCTCTGGGCTTCTGCTTTTCTCCCGCCCTTCTGGAGCTGAGTGGTTAAGAGGCGCCTGCCTGCACTGACATAGGAAATGGCCGTGTGTCTGGACGTATCCAGTCAGTAATTTTGCTTGCAGCCTCCTTCGTCGGTGTTTTGAGGCCACATAAAAGCACTTCTGCACCCCGGGGTTTACTGTCAGGCCGGGCGCCCCCTAAGAGCGGAGCTGCTCCTGCACAGGTGGAGGGAGGCCCTGCAGGACCTCTGGCTGAGCTGTGCGACTCAGACTGTGATAAAGCTCAGATAGTGAGCCCCAGGGGCGTCTAGCCCTCCTGGAGTGCCTGGTCTGTGTTGATTGCCTTCTGCAGGTGGACTCTTGGAGGAGGCCAGGCCTTCGAGTGCTTTTTCCACCTACTTGACACCCACCGCACAAATCTGTGAGGGGTCTGCTGTGTGCCAGCCACTAGGCTTACTTTAACACGCCATCATTCCCACTGATTTAAACTCTTGATGTGGCAACAGAAGACTAGGAAATGATGTGCACAAATGTGTTCTGTCTTTAGGGGTATGATGATAACTACCAGCAACGTGTGTGTGTGTGTGTGTGTGTGTGTGTGTGTGTGTGTGTGTGTGTGTGTCTCTCTGTCACACACACACACACACACACACACACACACACACACACACAGTGTCTGTGCGCATGCGTGGTACTGGGTGTTGAACTCAGGGGCTTCATACTGAACTATATCCTCCACCCTGCACTTTTTATTTTTAGAAAGGGTTTCGTCAAGTAGCAGTAGCTAGGTTGGCCGGACTCAGCCTGAACTTGGGATCCTCCTCCCGCATTATTTTGGAATGCTGGAATTTGTTCTGACTTTTGTTTGTTCAGCAGATGTTTGTGGCCCTGTAGTTGGGCCTCTAGGAAGGCGTAGTGGGCACAGTGGCACTGACGTGCGCAAAGCGATGTGGCCTGACTTACAGCTGAAGGAGAAGAGGGGTCTCTACAGGGCGCTGAGGAGCAGATCACGGGGAGTTTTTGGAGAAGATGAGTGTGTGAGCGCAGTGAGCGAGCTGAGCATGACCAGTGGGTCAGGCACACGGGCAGTGAGACGCCAGGTGTGCACGGTCTGTGATGCGAAAGTCCTCAGGCTCTGGAGCCCCGGCGTTGATGATATGCCCGGGTACGTGGGCTGCATGTGTGATAGTGCACGAGTGCCGTCTTGTGTCTTACATGTTTGCTCATCAGAGCCGACCCAGGGTGTGGACCGGCAGTATTTTTATGCTGGCACAGACTAGCTGGAATTGAGGTGCAGTGCCCCGTCTGATGGAGCAGTTGCCCGACCCGAGGTGGCCTGGCCTGAATCACAGCTGGACCTTCCGAGTCCGAGATGGTGGCTCTGTAGTTGAGGAGGAAGGGCGGCATTCTAGGTGCAGGGATAGGTATTTGACAGAATAGAGTCCGGAGTTAATAAAGTGTGTTTGGATCTACAGGGTACAGCGAGAGGTACTGGATTAGAACTTGATTAGATATCAGGAAGGACAAGGGTAGGAACAGGCCTTCTGTCTAAATGCTAAAGGACCATGGTAGAGTGTTTCCTTATTGATGTAAAGATAATGTATCCTGCTCTTCACCATCTTAACCATTTTAAGTGCACAGTTTTTCCCCGTTTTGCACTGTTTTCCCCAGTGACCATCACTCTGATTTTAGTATCTTCCCGTCATCCTTGAGAGAATCCCCTGCACATTAAGGACACGTACCTTCCCTCCCTCCCTCTGTGCCGCAGGAATCCGTACTGCTCTGCTTTCTGTTTCTGTGAATTTGTCTATCTTGGGTATTTTATATTGAAGGAGAAGTTCAAGTCTGGTTGGGTCAAGTATGCCGCAGGTATGTCAAGCTAGGAGACACCCAAAGGAGTTCGATCATGCTCACGCCTGTGTGTAGAATCTGGCCTATCGCCGCTTGAGGGCCTCCCGTTCCTCCTCTGGTCCTGACTCCCTTGCTCCCAAGAGCTAACCATAAAAGGTAGCGGCTGTGCTCCACCAGTCAGGTACAGCCCGCTGCCCCTATGTGCTCATAGCCATGCCCACTCTCCTTGTTCTACATGGGCCTGTGTGGTCCTCAGAAAAGACGGAAGTGTTCACCGAAACCTCCCCAGAGTCCGCATGTGGTGTCTTTGTGCACTCACCCTCCCAGTCCGGGGCTCTGTACCTGATCCTCGGCCTCATACCACCCCGACGCCAAGGACGACTACATTACATAAACGGAATTGCACTGTGCACGACCTTCAGAGTCTGGCTGCTGTTACTTAGCCTCATGTTTTCAAGGTTCCCCCAGCTGCAGCGTGCATCAGTGCTTCCTTTCTTTTTTATGGCTGAATAATATTCCACTGTGTATGTGTGTATTTGCTTGTGCGCATTGTGTTTACCATTCATCAGTTAATAGAAATTTCGGTCGTTTCCATCTTTTGGCAATGATGAATAACACTGTTATGAATATTCCCATATAAGTTTTGTTTCAGTGTTGGCTTTCGATTCTCTTGAGTATACTTACGAGTGGGATTGGTTGGTGACATGATGATTCACAGTTTAACTTTCAGGAGAGCCCTCAGACTGTTTCCTTCACTGCGTTACTTTCTCTTCTCACTAGAGTGTGTCAGGGCTCCCGTTTCTCTAATTTTCTGTTTTTTGGATTATTGCCAACATAGTATATGTGAAGTGGTATTTCACTGTGGTTTTGATTTGCATTTCTCTAATGACTAATGATGTTGAGCATCTTTTCATATGCTTATTAGCCATTTGTATGCCATCTTTGAAGACATATCTATTCAAGTGCCCCCTTCCATTTTTAATTGTGTGTGTGTGTGTGTGTGCGTGTGTGTGTGTCTGTGTTTAGATTTTTTTTTGTTGGTTGAATTGCTGGCAGTCTTTAAAGTTACATGATTTGCACATATTTTCTTCCATTTTCTGTGCTGCCTTTACACTTTCCCAGTTGTATCTTTGGATGAACAATACAGTGTTGTATTTGGATGAAGGCAAGTTACCTAATCTTTTCTGTGTTTGATGTCACTCTAATCATCTGTTCCTGAGGGCATGAAGATTTACTTCCATATTTTTTTGGTAAGAGTTTTATTAATGTTAGATTTTACAAGTAGGTCTTTGGTTCTTTTTAGTTGATTTTTGTGGATGGCATGATTTTTAAGGTACAGTAGTACTTGACCAGAGAAGTTGCCTTCTGGCAATATTAGGAAGATGAGTCTGGCAGTTATTTTGAGAATGATGCAGGAAAACCGTGAGAAAAACAAAGATGCTATTCTAGATGAAAAGGAATCAAACCATAGTTTATTTTCAAGCCATTTTATTGCAATATAATTTGTATACCATAAAACCACTCTTTTAAAGTATATGAGTTGAGTGGATTTTAGCACATTCAGAGTCGAGCAACTAGCACTCCATTTTTTAAAAAACTAAATTCATGTTTAATAATTACAGGTACTGTGCCCCCTTTCCCCTGCCTAGGCAGCAGCAGGGGTGGTAGCACTCCAATTTTATTTTTTTGTTTTAGAATGATATCACCCTGAAAGAAACCCTGTCTCTATCAGCCATCGCTGTCAGCACAAAGCTTTAGACGCACGCGGTCGCTTCCTTCCTCCTGTCCTTTCCACCCCCTTCAGGAGACTCTCGGAGACTCCCATTTTGAGACTGTCAGACATGAGGAGGCAAACGAGGGGTCGGGAGATGCGAGGAGATTTGGGGGGAATGAGTATGATCAAGATATGTTAAACGCCTGTGTACACATGTCATGTTGGAACCAAACATTTTGTAAAGTTAACATGCACTTACAATATACATTATAAGAGATTTTCCTCTTGACTCTTGATTTTTAGGGAAAAAAAAACAAGTTGCAGTACCTGGGCCGAATTTGTGCTTCCTTACCTCAGGTGACTGGCATCCGGCTGTGCTGAAGACCTTGTCAAAGACCTGACTCATGTACGAGGTGCTGGCAGGTTATGTGGGTTAGACAGTGTGCTAGTACAGCTTGTGGTGGATGGACAATGCTCTCTGCATTTGGTGTCACTCGAGTTGAAGAGTCTAAATTTTAAGATATCTGTTACTGCTTTTTAATGTAAAAAGATCCTGGTGGAAGTAGAGTTGGTTGTCTTGTGTCCAGTACTCAGAAGTTGAACCCCGAAAAGCTGGAATCTCTGGGGTTGAATGTTACAAGGTTCTAACGGGCAGAGACACTAAAAGCTCACTGCGGAATACTTGGAAAACATTTAAAATACAGTGTAAGGAAAAATCTTGCCACAGTCCCATTCTTTACAGAGTGTACTTTAGCATCTTTCTTTCCTCTTTCATTCCTGTGTGTACATGTGTGCCTTCCTGCTGGTTTGCTTTTTGCCTGTCGTTCTGTGTGCACATTCGTATAACCATCTATTTTCATTTAACTCTGCCGTGAACCCATGTCATTACTTTTGAAAGTATGATTTCAATGACTATGAAGTTTGGTCTTAACATAATTCACTTAAGCATTTGTGTTATTCTCCCCTAACGTGTAAGTGATCGTCAAGGTGTGCAACAAACATCATATTTTTTTGTGGACAAGTTTTCACTTCCTTTGGGGAAATACAAGGAGTGGGATAAGGGTGTGTTGGGTGTTGATATAATTTACACCGTTTTGTAGACTTACTAGCAATATATATTTAAAATACATATTTTATTATTATATCTTTGATTATATCCTTAAAGGGCCAGAGGGAGGCTTATGTCACAAAACCTATTAATATTCCCCAAACTTGTTATTAATTCACTATCTTGGATGGTCTCACTCACCTTAGATAGATTAGTGGGCCTTCATGCTGCTGCGCAAAGCCCTCCCAATAGAAGCTGGCGATACCGTTCAAGATCCCCCATTCCTCCGGAGTTGGGGTCCCACTTGGGGTGTTAATCAGGGAAAAATAGCTTAATATGCGCTGGGTCAGTTGAAGGGAGTCCATCAGGCCCGAGAACTTTGTTCTTTGCTTCTGCTTTTATTCTCTCTTTCTCCTTGGACATGAAGAGAGTTTGCAGGAGCTGCTGACAATCATCCCAGGTAGGCTGGTGGGTGTAGAACACAGATTCTAACAGAGGGATGAGTCCATGGGATCTTTAGAGAAAGAAGGATTTTGGGTCTTCCAATTATATAGGTCACCAGTTGAGAAGGGGACATAGACCATGAAGGGCTCTTGCTCGGGACCCCCTAGAGTTGCCTGTCTCAGAGGTAGAACATGGGCAGGCTGCTCAAGGGGAGTCGCAGCCCTAGTATGTCGTGGGCTAGTAACCTCGGCTTTTGGTGGCATGCTTGGCTGGGTCTTAGAGTCTGAGGAGGAGTCCGGCTCATCCTTCTCAGAGTCTGAAGACGGCCGTCGCCTGTGGCCGGCTGTTTTGGCCTGTGGAGTAAAGGGGGGATGTCTAAAAGGAGGAATATCGTCATCTGGCGGCTCTTGTAGAACTGGAGGCTGAGGATCAACCCCCTTCGAGCTCTTTCTGACTGCATTGTCTCTCTGACTTTGATCAGTCAATGCTAAAATGGTAGGGCCCTTGGTGGGCTGAGACTTTCTTGCACACTTGACCCACCAAGGTGGTGGTGCCAATATCAAGTCTATCCAAATATCTATGTAAGGGATCTGCTCAGGGTGGGGGATGGTATAGACCTTTCGCTTGACCCTCAAACACAAAGGAATCTCAAAGGACCCCTTTGGTGGCCACCCTATACCAAAACTGGGCCACTCTAATTCACTCAATTTTTTAAGGTGAGACCATTCACAAACACTCTATATTATTTTCCACGCCGTCTGAATTCTTGAAAATTTTTCAAGACACACTCAAGGGGACTGGGGGTTCTTTCTTGTGGAACCACCTTGTCCCATGATGGAGACGGTACTGACAAGAATAAAACACAAAACCAAAAGTAGACACAGACAACAAATGAAAACACAATAACAAGACCGAAGTTGGTCAGTCAAGCAAATACCAAGGCCACAGCCTGTTGTCACAGGTCTGGACATGGACCGGAGTCCGCGACTCCACGGAGTCCTCAAATGGGACATTCCCAAACCAAATAGAGCGATCAGGCCTGTCTCACCTGATCCGGTGCACTGGGGCGAATATGGCCAGCCAACAGTCAGAGTCAGCGAAATCTGGAAAAGGCGAGTTTTAGGGGTCTCCCCTGTGATATCTCACTGGGGCCTCCAATGTTGTGGGGCACAACCAGGCAAGTAATCACGAGACCAATTAGACCAGATTGGTAAATTTATTAGCAGGTTCGAACCCGGGTCCAAATCTCAACCGGCGCAGCTGAGAGGACCTGGGCCCCGAGTGGTGGGTGTCAAGCACTTTTATAGGGGAGTGGGGGTGTGGTCACATGTCACAGGTGCACAGGAGCAGTTAAGTTTGCAGGTTTTGCTTGGCTTAGCTTGGCCTATTTTTTTTGAGACAGGGTCTCACTTTGTGGTTCAGGCTGGCCCTGAGCTCAGCCTCCAACTCACATCACAGCAATCCTCCTGCCTCTGCCTCCCGAGTGCGGGAATTACAGGCGTGAGCCACCACGCCCGGCACTGTGGTATGTGGTACTGGTTGCTGCTGGGTGTGAGTCTCCACACCCAGTATTGTATGTGGATACTGGGGAATCGAACCCGGGCCCTTGCGCTTGCAAGACAGGCACCAGAACCGCTGAGCTAACTCCCCAGCCCCTAGCTTGGCCTATTTTTCTGTTCTCAGGATAAGCAGAATGCAGTTTTTCTAAGTAGCTGTCTAGCACAATGAGCTGGTGGGGTACATGCTGTCTTAGGGACAATCTAAACAAGTGGGGTGGAAATTTTCTGTGGTCTAGTGCCCTAGCACAGTGGTGCCGTGTCGTGTTTCTCCATCAGAGCGTGACAGTCCCTGCTTCGTTGCACCCTCGTCGTGCTTGCTGTTGTCATGGCCCCTGCTCTGGCTCTTCCCTGAGGAAGGTGCTTGGTGTTCTCATGCTGTTTTTATCCACTAAACCATGTGTAAAAACGTCTGCTTTGATAGTGTTAAAATCCACTTTTTCACCGCGTATCAATTTGAATATTATTTAAACGGTTTACTGACCACTTCTATTCTGCTTTGTATTTTTCCTTGATTGTATACTTTTCTCATTCTTTCATTAGTCTATACTAATTAACTACTTACCATATTTATTGGGTATTCTCTGATTTTCTGTTACTTTCTAGTTGTTATCCTATGTACACGTTATGTTTCCTGGGTCTATGACTTTTACATTACTAAGTTTCACTGTGGTATTTGCGTACGTGCACATAACATAGTTGATCGTATCCATCCTATTACCCTTCTGCACATCTCTGTACCCTTCGTTTTGTAGTTAGATACTACTTTTCTTCCATGACTTGCATCCCTGTCAGGAAGCAGATTTTCCTGATGTCCTTCTTCATTCCAGGAACTGTGCCAGATATGTGAGAAAGAAGAGGGAGAGATAGATAGATGTGGCCGCTGTTTTCCTGGCATTGGACTTTCTGAGATCTCCTGTAGTTTATTCTTCTCTTCAAGGTTTCGTTTTTTTCTCATTTAATTCTTCCATCCATCTAGAATTATGATTCTCAATTGCCCATTAAGGCAGTAACTTTTTTTTTTTTTGATACACAGTCCTCCTATCTTCCTGGCTTAGCTCTTCTCCTTTGGTCTCTGATGTTCTCTTAGGCCCACCCTCGTGGACTCCAAGGCGCTCTGGGCGGCTTACATTGTCCGTTGATCGTCCTGCCTGTTCTCGGCCGGCCGGCCTGGGCCACTACAGCTCTGAGTGCTGTGTGGCCAGTGACAGTGTCTCGGTAGAATAAGACTTCATCACACCAGTTTTTCTAAAAATCAATATTTTTTTCTCTCTACCATTCATTCTTCATGTTAATCCCCCTCTCCCACCGTTTTGGCAAGTTAGAGGAAAAACATGATTGAAATTTTGACTGGATTTATCTGATGGCCTTCGAAGTGAGTAGTCTCTTCAAGAGCGCATCTTTCCATGTACTTATGTCTTGGTTTATATCTCTCAGTGGTGTTTTCATCATAAAGACCCCATTATTTCCCTTTTAAAGTTATCCCCGATACTGTATATTTTGTTGGCCTCTAAGTGAAATTCCCCCTTTTCTCTCTATAATAAATTTTATTACTAGCAGCATAAAAAGTTACAGTTTTTACTTAGCGTGTTTCTGTGTTTTCCCGCACCTGAGTTTGAGTTATTCACTTGCCAAAATTGACTGTTCTGTGTTAGTTTTTTTTAAGATGGGACTTCTAAAGCATTTAAATAGTAGATGTTATAGAACACATTCTTATCTTTCTCTTTCATTTAAAAAGAAATGATGCCTTTTGATGTTTTAAGTGTGATGTTGGCTCTGCGTTTAAGGCTGACATTCTTTGTCATGTTAAGGCATATCTGTATTTCCTACTAAGGGGTTGATGGGTATTGGCGCCTGTGTACGTGTAAGAAGCGGAGAGTGAGGGAGGTGGGGAGAAGGGGCCCCCAGTGAAATACTTTCAGCTTCAAGTCACAGATAATCCAGTTGACCAAGGTTTAAACAGTAGAGAAGTTCGTTCATTTCTTCACTATGAGAAATCTAGGGATGGGTGGTCAGGGTGGTCTGAGGGCTCCTGGATGCCATCAACAATTGAGGCTCTTTCTGAATGTGTGCTTTCTACCTTTAGCACATATGCCTTCTCCTCTTAGCTACAGGAAGACTTAGCCCCAGCCTGTGTATCACATTCCAGGCAAGAAGAAGGGGGTAGGGCCGAAAGTCACACCACAGCCACACCAGTTGAGTTTTGTTTCCCTCCTGAAGCCCTCTGT